>JAMZAV010008120.1:0-26595 GCA_024449915.1 Sweltsa coloradensis | reverse complement strand
TGTACACATTATCAAATTATGTGTTCAACAGTAAAGAACCAAACAGCATTTGACTTGAATTTTGGCTTTAAGTAAATGCACAGCAACTGTCAGCCATGCCCATTGCCCAATGCCCTAGTAAACCCTAGTTAACTGGTTTAGAATTCAAATCCAAGTCAAGTCCCTGCAAAAGTTTTGGGTACCGGTACCGTATGGCACGTGGGGATTATAATAATTAAAAAGTGGGTTTTTAAGAGCACTTTGGAATGTGGGAGACTGCTGTACCTTGCTAGGTTGACACGCGCCTTCTGACCACCCGACAATGAAGACCCACGCTCCCCTACAACGGTCATGTCACCCTCTGGAAACTGGTGGAAGTCTCGCTCAAGCGCGCACACTCGCACCACCTCGGCGTACCTTAAACAAGGAATTGAGTTCATTGTTTTAAATAGTGATGTGAGTCGGTAAATTTACCGAGCATGGCGGTAAAATGGTAAAATTTTAAAAAATTTCATCATTTTATTCTAAAGACTAATAAGAAACTACACAACAAGAATGCAGTGGAATTAACACTTTAAAAAATTCAATTAATAAATCTGAAAATAACTTTTCTGTAGCTAGACATTCTCCAGTATATTTCATTAGCTGAGTAGGCTAAATCATTCATTCAAATCTAATTGGATGAGTGTAGCGAGCGAAACGAAGATTCAATTTCACTACACTGGAGAAAAAAATCCGGAATGTTTTTTTTTTTTGTTTTTTTTGTATTTTTGTCTGTTTGTTAGCACGATTCCGGCTAAACCGATACTCCGATTGCGATGAAATTTCATTGAGACCTTCGAAATCTCTGAACTTAGAACTGCCACGTTTTTGAGCGCAATCGAAAAAAAAATTCTCAAAAAAATTGCAATTTTACGATTTTTTTCGATTTTTAAAAAAATTCTTCGATTTATAATACCTACACGCTTTGTCCGATTGTAATGATTTTTTCACAGAACCTTTATTTTATGAATTTATATATTCGTGGAAAATTTAAGCGCAATCGAAAAATTATTCCTCATGAAAATCGCAATTTTACGAGGTTTTTCTTTTTTAAAACAATTCTTTGACTTGTAACACCTACATGCTTTATCCGATTGTAATGATTTTTTCACAGAACCTTAATTTTATGAATTAATATATTTGTGTGAAATTTGTGCACAATCGAATAATTATTTCTTATGAAAATCAAAATTTTACGATTTTTTTCTTTTTTTAAACTACGATTAATTAAAAAAATTAAAAATTTAAGTTTATTATTTATTATTTTAAATAATTAAAAAAAAATCTTCAACTTAGTAATGATTTTTTCACAGACAAACAGAAAATCCGCATAAAACACATGGCAGCTCAATGCACCAATTACGCTCATCCAACAACGCGGCGGGACTTAAGAGGGCTGGTGAGTTGGCCTGTTTGCTTACTCAACCGATTCTGACTATACTATTGCGTAAATTTCAATGCGGTTTTTTGCAATGTACAGAAAACATATGTAAGAAATTAGCCGGTGATTTAAATGTTCGATAATTTAAGTGCTTCATATTTTTTTTTTAAATTAAAAAATAAAAACTTTCCAATTGAAAATATCTTTCTGGTCTGACGTTAAGCATGATCTAAATAAGCAAAATTTAAAATTTCAATTCGAAAACTTCATTAGTTTAGCCGTCAGAAGTCGAGTAATATCGCATAAATTGACACCGTGAATTGCTTCACTCTAGGAGCGTGAGTTGGAACGCATAGATCGAGGGCTGTAAGTGACCAGTGAATGCCAGTGAAGCTCCACCCCCTGCGCGGTGGGCTGAGCTGGTATGCGAGACAGGTTTTACTGCCTGGAGGCTTCCGAGTGTAAGCGAGAAGAAGATCAAACCAACCCCAGTCAGTTTGTAGGCTAGGCGGCCCCGTCCACACAATGACATAATTAGGCCTATGACTGTTGGGGTAGGGTTGCCATAAGTGCTGGTGCAAAAAAGAGGACATTGTTTTTAGCAAATTGTTTTTAGCTAATAAATCACATATCTAATTTGCATTATACTTTTTATTGTCATTATTTATTACTGTTTACATCAAATCGCTAGATTAGCTACAGCTTCCTCAGCTGCCGAAATATCATTTTCTAATTTTGACCCTTAAGGTGTGAAAAATGAGTCAATTTTCAATGAACTAGAGGCACTCTGAACACAATTAACATGTTTTGTTGTTTTTATGTGAGCTTCTAAATCTAGACTTCCTTTGTTCGCAATAGAGATGAAAGTACCATTACTACATATAAGACACTAGGCTTCCCAGTCATATCTACCTTTCTTAAAAGATGTATACTTTTCTCCGCCGAGCTTGTCAGAAAACTTACATTTACGCTTAGACATAGCGCGAAACTTGACACTGTCACTGCAACAGCCGACCGGCCTCACGGTCACGGCAATAACGGAACAAGGCCAAGGCTGTACTGCCACCCGAACGGAGATGTCTTGCATGCACGTATCTGAATGCCGCGCCGAGCCGACTGCCGTGCCGTGCCGCGTCAATGCGTCATCGAATAGTGTACGTATAGTCTGATTTTCGTGATAAATGTAGCCGCGCCCGTAATTATACAAAAACCCGGACATTTCACGCTTTTATGAAAAAGCCGCCCGGACGCATAAACAGCATACGAAAAAGAGGACATGTCCGGGTTTAACCGGACGTATGGTAACCCTATGTTGGGGGCTGTGAAGATCAACATTAGTCATACAATAATATTGTCAAACCGTTTGATTTTAGTTATTTTTAATTGAGTGTTTCCACACAAGAATTACATTCATACAACAGATGTTGTGCTACACACTTGATGGGATAGTGGCGAAATTAAAACCACGTGAAATTACATTTTTTTCGTGATATCTCGAGAACGATGCAAAGTATATAAAAACTGATTCTAGACCGAATTGTGGTTTTGATTCTTGATTATTCCGTCTGACTTATATTGAGCATATCTGTATCTGCGTCTGTGCTTTGTTGGATTCTCTCAAACTTTTGAAAATACGGGCTTCCATCGGTCCTTCTACGCATTCAAAGCACATGGAAACGTTGTTAACATCTTCCGAAAATCTTACAGACTTTTATGTTCTTCGCTTCTCCCTCCTTATTTTTCTAAGGAATCATAAATGCTCTTACTTGAGAGATTAATTTCATACCATCCACCCTCTTCATCTAAACAAGACAAGTTTGGTGAGTACACTGTTTTAACTACATCATCTTCTCAAATACATGCCGGGTTTCGTTTGGTTGCATTTCGTCCATAGCTATAGATTTCGGTAGCTAAAACTGTGAAATTATTCGATTGCGTTTTCTTTTCCAACTTCAATGACAGGTTCACTTTTCGTTTTCGTTTGACGGTGATAACTGATAGTTCGTTGCGTAACCTTTAGTGATACACTCAGCTCATCCGGACTGTGTTGTGGTCAACTCGGTCAAGTCCCTTTAAAGTTAAATTACGCAATATGTAAACATTCAGCGTGCAATGAAAGCTAGCATCTTGAAATGGAATAGATACGATTTTTACCATCATATTTGTGATTTACACTATTGTTCTCTTTCACAGTATGTTGTCGCATCTGACTTGGTGGTTTGCGGTTGTTCTGGCATGACATTTTTGTGCGAGCATGCTTCTTGAAAAATTGCAGTAAGTTGGTAGTTCATCACCTAGATTTTTGCATCTTGTTTCGACGCCCCGTTACAGACGTGCGATTGAAACACGCATCTAGTGCACAATGGAAGTTATTCCCTAATCTATGACAGACACATATCGATGTTTTACTGCATTTCACAAACGTTGATATGGTGTAGTGAGATTGCTTTTCTCGAAGCTCGGTCACATTAGTCACCTTATGACGAAAACGTTCCATGTTGTCCAGCGAATTATGTCGAAGTACAGACGTTTCGAACTTATTTTATACGTACTACTCACGTGTTCTCCACATGCAATTTGAGATAGTGGTTTCTCCAGTCAATGTTCTGAACAATACGTTGCGTCCTTCAGGAAGGAGCCACAATGAGAATGCTCTGGACACCGTCTTACTGTCTCCAATAACAGTCATGTTTGAATCTATGGATATCACTATCTTTGTATGAACATTTCAACGCTCTGCATAGCCCAAATGTTTGTAGATATTTCATGTCGATTTTCGATTTAAATGTGATCTGGTTGGGTATGGTTCTTTAAGTGTGAGTACGGTTCCCACAAACAGGAAATAATTTAGCGCAATCGAAAAATTATTCCTCATGAAAATCGCAATTTTACGAGGTTTTTCTTTTTTAACCCATCGGCGTTTTCGCCGGTCGAATCGACGGGCTGTTTCAAATGCACGCCGAAATACCTGGCCATCGGATCGACGGGCTGGAACAGCAAGGGAACAGCGCGCTACATTATCGGTCGTTGTATGAGAATGGTTCGTCCAATCACCAAGAGATCGCGCTCAATGTACTCTACGCACTTCGCTGCATCCAACGATGTGTTTGGCTCGTCACTCGGTCAAGTTTTAGCCTGTCTATGCTTGAAGGAAAGATTATGTTTGCATTCGTAGGTGGTATGGCGGCGCGCGCGCTATGGCGGCTACAGCTTTTTGCAATATTTTGAAGGATATGACGAAGATGAGGGGTGTGATATTTTGACACCAAGAAAAATCGAAGGAAAGATCATACACCCTAGACATTTATTTAGGCTACATTTTAGTTTTTATTTCAAGTAAATCGGGTTATTTTTGTTGTAACAGTGAATTTTTTGCTGAGGTGCGCTCCGCAACCCCATTTCGTAAAAAATAAATGGAATTCATGGGCCAGAAGGCGAGATTTTAAATAGAACGCCGATGGGTTAAAACAATTCTTTGACTTGTAACACCTACATGCTTTATCCGATTGTAATGATTTTTTCACAGAACCTTAATTTTATGAATTAATATATTTGTGTGAAATTTGTGCACAATCGAATAATTATTTCTTATGAAAATCAAAATTTTACGATTTTTTTCTTTTTTAAAACTACGATTAATTAAAAAAATTAAAAATTTAAGTTTATTATTTATTATTTTAAATAATTAAAAAAAAATCTTCAACTTATTAATGATTTTTTCACAGAACAGAAAATCCACATAACACTTGGCAGCTCAATGCACCAATTACGCTCATCCAACAACGCGGCGGGACTTAAGAGGGCTGGTGAGTTGGCCTGTTTGCTTACTCAACCGATTCTGACTATACTATTGCGTAAATTTCAATGCGGTTTTTTGCAATGTACAGAAAACATATGTAAGAAATTAGCTGGTGATTTAAATGTTCGATAATTTAAGTGCTTCATATTTTTTTTTAATTAAAAAATAAAAACTTTCCAATTGAAAATATCTTTCTGGTCTGACGTTAAGCATGATCTAAATAAGCAAAATTTAAAATTTCAATTCGAAAACTTCATTAGTTTAGCCGTCAGAAGTCGAGTAATATCGCATAAATTGACACCGTGATATGCTTCACTCTAGGAGCGTGAGTTGGAACGCATAGATCGAGGGCTGTAAGTGACCAGTGAATGCCAGTGAAGCTCCACCCCCTGCGCGGTGGGCTGAGCTGGTATGCGAGACAGGTTTTACTGCCTGGAGGCTTCCGAGTGTAAGCGAGAAGAAGATCAAACCAACCCCAGTCAGTTTGTAGGCTAGGCGGCCCCGTCCACACAATGACATAATTAGGCCTATGACTGTTGGGGGCTGTGAAGATCAACATTAGTCATACAATAATATTGTCAAACCGTTTGATTTTAGTTATTTTTAATTGAGTGTTTCCACACAAGAATTACATTCATACAACAGATGTTGTGCTACACACTTGATGGGATAGTGGCGAAATTAAAACCACGTGAAATTACATTTTTTTCGTGATATCTCGAGAACGATGCAAAGTATATAAAAACTGATTCTAGACCGAATTGTGGTTTTGATTTTTGATTATTCCGTCTGACTTATATTGAGCATATCTGTATCTGCGTCTGTGCTTTGTTGGATTCTCTCAAACTTTTGAAAATACGGGCTTCCATCGGTCCTTCTACGCATTCAAAGCACATGGAAACGTTGTTAACATCTTCCGAAAATCTTACAGACTTTTATGTTCTTCGCTTCTCCCTCCTTATTTTTCTAAGGAATCATAAATGCTCTTACTTGAGAGATTAATTTCATACCATCCACCCTCTTCATCTAAACAAGACAAGTTTGGTGAGTACACTGTTTTAACTACATCATCTTCTCAAATACATGCCGGGTTTCGTTTGGTTGCATTTCGTCCATAGCTATAGATTTCGGTAGCTAAAACTGTGAAATTATTCGATTGCGTTTTCTTTTCCAACTTCAATGACAGGTTCACTTTTCGTTTTCGTTTGACGGTGATAACTGATAGTTCGTTGCGTAACCTTTAGTGATACACTCAGCTCATCCGGACTGTGTTGTGGTCAACTCGGTCAAGTCCCTTTAAAGTTAAATTACGCAATATGTAAACATTCAGCGTGCAATGAAAGCTAGCATCTTGAAATGGAATAGATACGATTTTTACCATCATATTTGTGATTTACACTATTGTTCTCTTTCACAGTATGTTGTCGCATCTGACTTGGTGGTTTGCGGTTGTTCTGGCATGACATTTTTGTGCGAGCATGCTTCTTGAAAAATTGCAGTAAGTTGGTAGTTCATCACCTAGATTTTTGCATCTTGTTTCGACGCCCCGTTACAGACGTGCGATTGAAACACGCATCTAGTGCACAATGGAAGTTATTCCCTAATCTATGACAGACACATATCGATGTTTTACTGCATTTCACAAACGTTGATATGGTGTAGTGAGATTGCTTTTCTCGAAGCTCGGTCACATTAGTCACCTTATGACGAAAACGTTCCATGTTGTCCAGCGAATTATGTCGAAGTACAGACGTTTCGAACTTATTTTATACGTACTACTCACGTGTTCTCCACATGCAATTTGAGATAGTGGTTTCTCCAGTCAATGTTCTGAACAATACGTTGCGTCCTTCAGGAAGGAGCCACAATGAGAATGCTCTGGACACCGTCTTACTGTCTCCAATAACAGTCATGTTTGAATCTATGGATATCACTATCTTTGTATGAACATTTCAACGCTCTGCATAGCCCAAATGTTTGTAGATATTTCATGTCGATTTTCGATTTAAATGTGATCTGGTTGGGTATGGTTCTTTAAGTGTGAGTACGGTTCCCACAAACAGGAAATAATTTTGCGTCGACAACAATACTAATCGTACTCAATGATTTTAGTTATATGTGGAATATTATAAGATTACAGGTTTGGATTTATTTAGATAACCCAATCTTTCATAAATTAAGGCCAAACAAATCATAGTTATTGTAATTTAAAATGTCACTATCAATTAATATTGCTAAATCATAAAGTTGCAAATTACGTCAAGAGAACGGTTGCTTGCAATATGGTTACTTCGAAGGCCTACCATGTAAATGAAGTCTACACATCCGCTTAATAAAATATTGTAGTCAACAACAGAATTTACTAATTTTTTTAAATAAAGTGTATATGTAAAACGTACAGCATTTAAAGAATCATACCAAAAATGTATCAATAACTGTGGTTTTAGTTTATGACATTCCTACAAAGGTCAATACTTATTTGTCATGACAATAAATTTCACGCTCCCGTGGACGTTATACCTGCGATCACAACAAGCTATAAGTTACTTGTGTCTGAACTTTGTTATTATGTTACTTGTTTATGCTATACACTAGGAAGCTTCGCAAACGCTTTTTCAGGCGTGTTGTTGGATGAGCGGAAATTTTTAAACATGAAAAAGCGTAAAATTGCAATTTTTATGTGAAATAATTTTTCGATTGCTCTCAAAAACGTGGCAGTTCTAAGTTCGGAGATTTCGAAGGTCTCCAGAAAGCACACAAAAATACAAACAGAGAAAAAAAGGAAAAAAAAAAGAAAAACATTCCGGATTTTTTTTCTCCAGTGTAGTGAAATGGAATCTTTGCTTCGCTCGCTACGCTCATCCAATTAGAATAATTTTTATAAAGTACTAATTGCTAGGGTAATTAGAATGTCAAAATATCTGTAGGCCCTAAGATTGCTTTATGAACGCATTGTAGGCGATTGTTGTCAAGTTTCTATAGTTACTTGTTAATTGTTACAATCCATTCTATGGATTCTGGATAACTTTTTCAACTTTTTCTTTCATAAAGCAATACATAACCATTACCTTAATGTACATGTAAAATATGAACGTTGTAGCCCCACCCGTTTGGTCAGAATCGGCCCAAATGTCACAAAAATATCGCACTAAAAATCGAAAAAAATCGTAAAAGTACGATATTCATGCGAAATATTTCTTCGATTGTACCCAAAAACAATACAGCTCTAAGTAAAGATTTTTCGAAGGTCCCTTTAAATTTTCATCAAGATCGGATATGCCGTTTGCCTAGTAGAGAGCGAACAAACAGACCAAAATACAAACAAAAAATCAAAAAACATTGGAGCTAAATTTTTTGAGGGGTCAGTGAAATTGAAGTCTTCGCTTCGCTCATCCAATAAACATGAAAAGCAAATAACCCACGAACTTCAGCTCTGCACAGCTCATATAGGTCCACTGCGACTTGCTCCAATTATGTAGTTTTGTATTATGCTACTTTTACTTTGTTTTACAAAATTTGATTTCGTTGTTTCGTCCCGGTGATTGTTTGGTTAGTTGGGTAAGAGTGTTACCGCCATTCAGTCACCGCCAGTGGCGTCGATATCCACAACATGTGAAGCTATACTCAACACAAGTTTCCACCGACCCCGTCTTCGGCATAGAGGTTGGATGTTATCTTGTGTATTTGTTCTAGCCATAGTTTGTATTTCGTCCACTGTCTCCCACAACATAAACTGCAAGTCAAGTACAGGTTGCATATTCTACATGCACTGGGTGTACTCTCTTCGTGGTGTGCGTGTGTCGAGAGTACCACCGCATGTTCTCGTCTATTGTGCGTTTTTCTGAGTTCGCCCCCTCAGTAGACCAATGTATTTCTTGTTCTAACCAGGGGTATTTCTGACATGTAACTCTATCCATGGTGTGCTCGCAAACATAACATACATTATTTTGACTATTATATTTAGAAAGTATTTATTTATTTTCGGGTTGTAATTTCCTCTGGTACGGGGCTGCAGGTGTGACCAAGTAACTTAGTGACCATATGCTCGACAAATCCTTGTTCCAAGAAGTCCCTTGCATACCGATAGAGGTGGGTCAGCGGTAACGTGCTAGACTCTAGGTTAGTCCCCAGTTCGAGTCTAGTAACTCAATTTTGACTGAAGAGTTTTCCTAGGTTCTCATAAGTTATAAGGGTGAACACTTGGATTGAGTTCTACTAAAACATTACCCTCGGACATTCCTTCCCCACTATCCAAGTGCCATTACACACCCTGTTTGTCACCTGAAAAGGCTCACATCGAGTAAAGATGCTGTGCACCCTACAGCATGGATTCCTACGCAAATTGATAGCTATTTTTCCATGCATTAGCACGAGTAGCAAAGGTTGACGGTTATCTTGTCACACCTGCAATATCAAGGGTTCATACTTACTTATTTAATTGCTCTGATTAATTTGTATCATCATGAATTACGACGAACAATACAAAAGTTACAATAATTGAATGTGCTCACATGCATATGTAATTTGTAAATATTGTTACTATCCTGTATAAATTTTACACAATGCAGTATTTCAAACAAGTGTGCGTTTTCGCTTCCATGTAATATATATCCTTATTATTTATTCATTGTCATGCACTATATGTGTGTGTGTGTATTACTTATATGTATTTATTTTAGGTTATAGTTTTGTTTACATTATTTACTCAATTACATTGACTGGACGTAAAGTAAGCCAGTAAACGACAGATATGATATTGTACTCCTTTGTTATTCAGTAACTGAATAGGATAGACATTAAATAAATACAATGAGTAAAGATAATTATTGTAATTTATGATAAGTGAAACTCCAATATATTTTACTAAAACACTGTAAAATAACAACCCGTAACTATCATTTTGCATGAAACTATACATTATTAATTGTATTGAATTGAATTGAAATAACGTAATAATGATATATACATTATTCAAAAACATACTTTCACTAATAAAAAGTTTAGTGTGTATCCACACCTCATGTTCTAAAATTTAAATGTTGTTAATATATAATAACATATATTAAAAAGTTGTTATTTCAACACCTTATATTGCACCCAGTTTTTAATATCAAGATCCAATATAAAAGTAAGTATACATTAAAATAAGGTATAGTGTTACTAGTATAATTTATATTATTTTTTCGGCTAGTGACGACGAAACCAAATTTTTACCACTTGGGTACGCGTTGACAATACCCGTAGGTAACTCAGGTATAGTACAAATTTAAACAATAAAATGGTCTGTCTCATTAGCCACTAAACATCGCTCTCTTTGAATATAACAATAAAAACATTCAAAGTTTATTGAAGTCGCAGCAGCAATGAACTTCTGTTAGGGGAACCCGGACAGCGTGACCTTACACTACCTGCGAAATGCCTGGGCTGGGATAAAATATGTGGAAATACGGACCTGTCTCATCGTAGACGGAAAGCCTACATTGGTGCCACCCCACACCCTAGTTGACCTTGATGTTTGATGAGGAGGATGGTTGGCGGGGGTGGAGTGAGTGAGTGAGTGAGTGACTGAGTGACAACAAAATTATTAGTTTTCTTGTAATTATTATTAGGCCTATGTTATTATAATATTTAGTTTCATACCGTTATTCAGATTTATGATTTAATATAAAATCTATTATGATGCTGCTTTTTTTAGTCGCGATGATGGATGAGCTTTTTAAGTTTTTAGTTTGCGTGGGATCTCTTTACTTTTGCAAGTGCTTTTTGAACGCATTGTAGATGATTGTTGTCTAGTTTCTATTGCTACTTGTTGTTATTATATACCTAAAAAAACTCAACCTTTATTCTATGGATTCTGGCAAACTTTTTCAACTTTATGTATAATCATATAATATCATATCATATATGATCACAAGAAATATTTCTTCGATTATACTCAAAAACGTGGCAGGTCTAAGTTCAGAGATTTCGAAGGTCCCCTCCAATTTTCATCAAGAACGCATTTTATGCCGTTTGCCCGGTAGAGAGAGAAGAGAGAGTTTGATCGTAGACAATCAGCAAAAAAATGCATTTAATAACTCAGGCTACATATTTGAACCACGTTATTAATTAATTGTAAGGATTCAAAAAAATGTCCGATGAATAAATTACTTTGATCACAATAGATTGGAAAAGGTTTCCAATCTCCACGTGCATTGTTCCGGCTTGAGCTGGGCCATTGAAAGGGCAGGTAGTTACCTCGGGCGCGGTTGAAAGACGACTAAATCCTCTCCAAAGTCTAACAAAAGTTTACCCCCACTTGCACCTACAAGTGAGTCTCCCCCAACGCGATTGGTCTCCCCCCAAAAACCAAGTTACAATAGAAACCAATGAAAAAATCTGAAAAATACTTGAAGCCGGCCCTTTTGCGAGTTTTATAGGCGCCTTCTTTACCGACGAAACTCCAACACGGCGATCTGGGACAACTCATCTTTCACCTTAAGCGTTTTCCTAGTAAATATCATTATTTTATTTATTTATTTAACCATATACAAAGATAATGATATATAGTTCACACATCACAGTTCGACATTGGTTTTACCACCACGTTGATTTCTCTTTCACCATGACACTCATTTTGTTATTTTTAATGTTTTTCTCTCACTGTCTGACATGATTCATTTGTCCTCTCAAGTGTTTCTTGTGTTTAAGATTAATGTTTTTTTGTACATGAATAGGGTGCAGAGGGCAGTATTGATACCTTTTCGGTTGGGAAAATATCAATAAATACAATACAATCTACCCATGTAATACGCTTACTAAACACCCTTCTACATAAAATCATAATCACATCCTCCCTTCTTATTTCAATATCTCCTAAAAAAACTATTATTATTATTATTATTTTTTTATTATTATTATTATTATTATTATTATTATTATTATTATTATTATTATTATTATTATTATTATTATTATTATTATATTTTAAATGTTTCGAACTCAAACTCAAACTTTTTGTAAGTTCGAAGTTCGGTTCAAATTCGAAAAAAGTTCGAAGTTCAATTTTTGTTTAATAATTTGTGGTATACATTATTTGACATGTCAAAAAATTGTCCTCAGTTTACAGGTACAAATTTTAAAAAAAAAGCTGGTGGAGGGGCCAGTTCAAAAGTTACATACTTTGTTGGTGGAGGTGCCGGTCTAGACAAATCACTATTTTACCTATTATGACGGTTTGATATACTTTTAAGTTGTGTTCGAGTTCAAGTTCGGTTGGGTTCGAAATTTTTGTGTTCGAAGTTTCATTTTGAAAACAAAAGTTGGAGTTCGAAGTTAAAATAGTGGGTTTGCACAACCCTAATATCTACAATTGTCCATATACCCTAAGACTTCTACAGTTAAGTCACAATCCTAATCACGTAAACATCTAAAAAATCACCTACAGCTAAACTCATATCACACAAAGCCTGGCCAAGTAAACTAAGACTACTTAGGCCTACATAAATCTCTTTATAACAGTCTTCCGGACTCCATTAAAAACGTTTCAAGCTATGACAGTTTCAAACATAAATTTAAAAAAACTTTAATTCTAAAAGACTACCATTGTCTTTTTGATTACCTAAATGATACACTCACAGAAATTCCTGTTATTACGGTACTTGATATTATTGATGACTACATAATGAAAATTTGAAATTAACCTTTTTTTATTACTTTTCATTAGTATACTTGATTTTATATTAGCTAAAGGACACATACACTAAAACTTGTGTTGGTGACTTGTAATATGAAATGTACAATTTTTCAGCCTTTGCAAAGGCAAAGGCACGTGTTTGCTTATTAGGCCATCAACTATCAATGCATAGGCTATACATTCTTGTATTCATTCTATGTACGGTATGCTAATTGTGTACATGCACACCTGTTAGTTTTGGACATTATCCATTTACAGGGCTAAAAAATTCCTACACCCAGATTTCCCAGGGCAACTAACAATAGTTGTGTCATGCAACTTTGAAATGTCTCTGGGCAAGTGAAAATTGTAGGTTTCTTATTTAAAAAAGCCATGATTTACCTGCGTTTATCAAAAGGCATTCCAAATGTAATGTTCTGTCGTACAGACGCTGAGAAAACCCAGGACTCTTGGCAGGCATATGACACTTTACCGTTGACTAGGCACGTTCCTTTTGTTACCGGCAGCTCGCCTAGGATCGCCTGCAGCAGGGAGCTCTGAAAGTGGAACAAACACGTGGAAAATTGTTTATGTCAAGCTGTTGAATACTAAAATCATAAAATCATCTAAAAGCTTAAAAAACTTAGATAAGATAAACTTTTTGTTGTTATTGAAAAAGTTAACAACAAACAACTTATCTAGATAATAGATACTGTAACAGACTTTTTTCTAGACAAGTCATAACAGTAGTTGTAACATTGTAAAGTCAAAGATAGATGAATAAAACCTTAGCTAAATGAAAGAGGGTCTTGAACATAACATTATTAATTTGTAATATTTTGGGCGGGACGTCACGTCCCTGTCAGCCATTTTATGCAAATTTTGGGACAAAAGTGCTGCACTTAATTATTTAGAGTGACAATTTTTTAATATTATTTCTAGACAACATTGTCTTCTACCTAATTATAAGGAAAAACGATTTACTGAAATATCCTTGGATGTGTGATTTCTTGTCAGACGGTACAAACAACAGTTTTGTTTCTCGATTTGGTTAGTCAGGAAACCCTCTGGTAGGTGGAATTGTTAATATTTAATACAATTCAAAGTTAAAAAAAAACAAAACATTCCGATTGGGGTTCGAACCCGAGTCTCCCACATTCCAAGTATACGCCTTAGCCAACTAGACCACCGAGACGGTAACTATTTTACTCCTGAATTGAAGTTGCATTGCAGAAGTTAAATAGTTACCGTCTCGGTGGTCTAGTTGGCTAAGGCGCCTACCTGGAATGTGGGAAACTCGGGTTCGAACTCCGATTGGGATGGATTTTTTAACTTCTGATTGTATCAAATATTAACAGTTTTGTATTGTGTTTTGAGGACGAAAAAATCGTACATTGAACGATATTTCAGAAAATCGTTTTTCCTTGCGAAGTGGAAGGCAATGTTGTGTAGAAACAACATTAAAAAATAGTTGCTCTAAATTAAGTGTAGTACCTCTCAAGTGTTCCCCTTTTGTCCCACAATTTGCATAAAATTGCTGACAGGGACGTAACGTCCCACCCCAAAAAATTACAAAATATATTTTCCTTGTCTGTTCAAGACCCTCACTCATCTAGATAAGATTGCAGTCATCTTCCTTTGGTTTTAAAATATCGTTTAGAGGGCGATACAATAGCCTTAAAGCTTAAACTATTCTATTACCCCCAAAATTATTTTTTAATCTTTACCACATAATCTATACAGCATAATACTACACTAAAATGACCGTTTAAAAATTATATACACATATACACAAAAATTGCGAAAATTGGCGTTTTGGGGAATTTCTTAAATCGGCTCTAACCTGCTGATATTTTGTTCCACATAGATAGAAGAGCATCGTACCAATTTAAAATGGCCCTTTACAAGATCATGTCTTGAAACTGTACACAAATATACACTCAAACACGCAAAAATGTGCATTTCAAAATCACACCTTCTTTGATAAACAGCATATTTTAACCGAACCACTTGGCCAAAAATTACAAAACGAAATACATCAGATTTACATCCAACAACGCGCCTGAAAAAGCGTTTGTGAAGCTTCCTAGTTAAAAACCTTAATGCTAGACGTACTTTAAAGGCATTAAATCACAATGGATGAAGTATTTTCTAATACAAGAAGGTGTACAAAAAATAAGAATGCCGGACATTTTGGCAACCTTGGATGAGGCCTATACCCTATACAACGGTTTGTTTTGACGCGCGCCTGGGGGCATGTGACGCGGGTGGATGGGGACCTGCTGAGCTGACCGAGCCGGCCGGGCGAGGGTAGTTTAGACACTCGGTTAGAACACGTGTTGTATTTAGTAAGGGGTTGACATTCTGTGTGGATGAAGTGTTCGCAGATTTGTTCTAGCACAGTGACAGCTCAACAAGTGTTTTATGTACTAATTTAATTAATGTGATAGTGAATAGCATTACAAGGTTTGTCGAGATATGTGAAGAGTACGGATGGCTCAGTGACTTCAGTTAACAAACATGCCTATATAGTTGAAGTGTGGATTTTGTCTTCTTTTAGGTTCTAGTTGTTTTTTAAGTTCGTGATAAATGAGTCATACAAAGAGACGGCAAACATACTGAATAATTCTTAGTTTTATAAATAATTAATGTGTGACGCGTGAGTGTTTAAATGTGGATGTATTGGACAACAAAATCAAAATCAGGTTTATGATACAGAAATGTGGTTTTCATATAATTCCGTGGGTTAAAATCGTGTTACAAATGAATACACTGTTCTAATCCTTACAATGATAAAGAAATCATTAAAGTCGAATCACTTTTAGTCAAAGAGTCCACAGTACTCCCGTATGCGACTTGAAATCCTTTAGATATATCGTTGTTCTTTACACGTGGAGAGTAACAAAAACTGTTGCCTAGCAGTGTTGAGAGAATGAATGTTAATAATATGCTCGAACCCATCATGGATAGTAATACAATCGAAATTAGCACGCAAATTTTTTATTTTTTCCGATTCGTGACAATATAAGCACTCTGTGTCGGTATCCATTGATGTACATTCATTACAACTACACCATTTAAGATCACCTTTCCTGCCACTAAACTGTTTTATCCAGGCTTCTTTTTCTTAATTTTTCTTGAGATTTTTCCTCTGTTCACTTTCTGTGTATGAAGGCTCGAAAATGAAGGGAGCTCCTAACACCCTGTACATAGAACAAACACTTTTCAACTGACCCGTCCTGTGCCCGATGGTATTGAATGGGCGGGCAGTGAGCGGCCGCATTTACTCGAGTCGATCGGTAGCGAAGCTCTGTAGCCATCCAGCTACGTCACGGGTGGTGACGTCACGCACCATACAATTTCCACAATATTGGTCGTACCATGTTTAAATATTGACCGATTTAATTAATTTTTTTTTCTAAATTCTTAAAATAAATTTAGGTTTAACATAAGTAAGCAACAAGTCAATGTGATAGTATGGCTTTAAAGCAAACTTGACGATTCCTGTGCAAGTACACCACAATTCCTATATAGATATTATATACTATGTACGACTACAATGTCTGTATCCACTGGGTGATATATAAAAGGCCTACACACCTTCCCTGCTCCGACTTGCCCTATGACTGCAATCAGCCTCCCCTTCTCGGCCACAAAGTCCACCATTGAGAGTGTGTCCTCATCTGACTGGCTGGTCCATCGAGCGGTGGCGCCCTCCAACACCACCGGGTGTGGCTCTCCTTCTCCGTGGACACCAGGCCCGTTGGTCACCGACTTAGTAGCCTCTTTAAACTCGTCGTTTAGCAGGAACTCCTGCAGATCAACGCAACCAGTAGGAATTAGTTGGATGAGCAAAGCAACCTCCCAGTCTGTTTGTTCGTGCTCTACCGGTTGAAAATTTGAGGAGTCCTTCGAAATCTCTGAACTTAGACTTGCCACGTTTTTGGGTATAAATATTTCTCATGAATATCGTACTTTAACGATTAATTTTTTTTAAATGCGATATTTTCGTGACATTTGGGCCGATTCTGACCAAACGGGTGGGGGTACAACGTTCATATTTTACATGGACATAAAGGTAATGGTGATGTAGTTCTTTTTGAAAGAAAAAGTTGAAAAAGTTTGCCAGAATCCATAGAAATAAAGGTTTTTCTTAAATTTTTGGGGGGTCAGTGAAATTGAAGTGTGAATTTAGCCTGCGACCTGGGGGAACGGGTGAAAACACTAAAATTAGATATGTTATGATTATAGGAACATTTAAAGAAATATTTGTTATAGAAATCGTACTTTACGTTATTTCCAATTTTAAATATGATATTTTCATGATATTTGGGCCGATTCTGACCAAACAAGTAGGGCTACAACATTCATATTTCACATGGACATTAATATTATGATGATGTAGTGCCTTTTGAAAGAAAAAAATGAAAAAGTTGGACAAAATTCCTAGAAATAAAGGTTTTAATATAAGCCTTTTAAGGGTAAGTATATCAAGTAACTATAGAAACTTGACAATAATCACCTACAATGTGTACAAGAAGCTAGTCTTTGGGTCTCGAGATATTTGACATTATATTCTTAATTGGTATTACCATAACCATAACGATTAATACCGGTACTACTTTTTTTCTTTCTCAATTTCAGAAATCGGAAAACACTCCCGTAGATGTAATAGATTTTATGTAAATCAATCCAGAAATTAAAAAATCCATTCCATCGGGGTTTAACCTTGGCTTCATAGAAGGCAACTATGACCTGTTATGTTAGTAGTTTAGACAGAAATTAAAAAAGAGACTACACCGGGTGTTAATCAGGTGAAGAAAGCAAAGGTGAAATCAAATAAGCTTTTATTTAAGTAGGTGATGCGCAGACATAGGTGATAGAGAAATACATAGGTGAAGATATAGGTGATAATTACATAGGTGATAAGAAGACATTGAAAGGAAAGACATTGAAAGAAAGAGATTTGAGAATAAAGATGATAAACAAGAACAAAAGAACCCGTAACCAAAACAAAGAATAACAAAGAGGTTAAATCACATTATTTGAAGATGCTCCGATCTAACATTCCGGCCCCCATGAAGGCTTCGCTTCATTGAGTAGGAAGAGGGCAAAGTGTTGGTTGGTGCACCAAAGTTTCTTTGTAAGATCAAGCTAGGACTCCCAAGATATGGGATCGATGAGTGAGGAGTGTGAATCATTTAATATAAGCTAAATGTACTATACGAGGTGTAAGCAGGCGATTGAGGTCGTCAGAGATGTCCAGTTGATCGCTGCACAGCTTATGCACAGGCACTGAAGTTGATGAAGTTACAAGAGGTGATGAGAAGTGAATGCGGAACTTCTTCTGCTGATGGCTCTTGGACAGTGCTTGTAGACGAAGGTACCGACCGACGTGAAGTCGACGGTGAACACGACAGTGAAGTCGACGGTGAACACGACAGTGAAGTCGACGGTGAAGTCGACGGTGAACACGACAGTGAAGTCGACGGTGAAAGCGACAGTAAAGTCGACGGTGAACCGACGGTGAAGGCGACGGTGAAGTCGACGGTGAAGGCGATGGTAAAGTCGACGGTGAAGGCGAAGCAAAGGCGACGGTAAAGTCGACGGTGAAGGCGACGGTGAAGTCGACGGTGAAGGTGAAAGTAAAGGCGACGAAGATGGCGTAGCGGGCGTAAGAGCTCGCGCCATTTTCGAAGGCAATCGTGCAATAGGCGAAGTATTGTGCCTGGGAGTAGGCCTGGGCACGGCGATTTGCGGACGTCGGGGTTGTTCCGTACCAACAGCTGATGTTGAAGGTGCTGGTAATTCAGACGGAAACCTATCCTCTACGACCGTAACTACCTTACAGTAGAACTTGTAGAACTGGGTAAAGGCATGAGGAACCTCAGCTACTTGCGCATTGGGAACCATAGTATTGGCCAGTGTGATGTCCCTTTGAGTTTTCATAAAAGCAGCCTTTAGTTCCACATGTTCTTCCCTACGGGCTTGTAGTTGCATCTTGGAAGCCCCGTCTGTTTTATGCGCCAAGGTGTAAAGATCACACATTAAACCCATGTACATTGTTCGCAGAGCTAAGAGTCCTTCAATGTTGGCGAGGGTTTCTTCTGTGCTAGCCATGATGATGTGGTGTGTGGACTGTATATTATTATAGATTACTCACAGTTAGGTATCGAATCTCGGAGTTATCCGGCCACGGAGATTGACCATGTTAATCAGGTGAAGAAAGCAAAGGTGAAATCAAATAAGCTTTTATTTAAGTAGGTGATGCGCAGACATAGGTGATAGAGAAATACATAGGTGAAGATATAGGTGATAATTACATAGGTGATAAGAAGACATTAAGAAGGCTTTTGAAATGAAAGAAATTGAAAGAAATAAGTGATTTGAGAATAAAGATGATAAACAAGAACAAAAGAACCCGTAACCAAAACAAAGAATAACAAAGAGGTTAAATCACATTATTTGAAGATGCTCCGATCTAACACCGGGGATCGAACCCGGGACCATAGCCGTCTGGGCTATGCTCTTACCAACTGAGCTATGCGGCCACCAATTTAAAATTGTCTAATTTTTTGTCTGTTTTGTACATTTTTAATAACGTGTGTAGAGCAGATTGCACTGCCTATAAGACTACATACAAAATTAACTGGAGAGAATACAAACCATCTCTGTAACCCTAGAGTTGGGAAATATTATGTTTAACCTTGGCTTTATAGTACCTAACGCGCTGGGATGGATTTTTTAATTTCTGGATTGATTTACAAAAATTATCCTAATTGAACAAAAAATGTTTTGCCATGGAATTTGAAAAGTAATGATATCCCATAAAAAAAATTTAGTTATCATTGGACAGAAATATTCAATCAAAAAAGCTCATCAATCAACGTGACTGGAAGAAGCGTTCATGAAGCGGCCTAGTATATATAGAAACCGGGAGGTTCATCGTCCAACCACCTTCTTACCTCCAGACGTCGTATCGACACCAGAGTCTCGGCTATCTCCGCGAACCCTCTGACGAACATGCCCGACATGGTGTGCGCCAATATGTTAAAGTAGGAGGCTATCACGAAGACCCGCTCTGCCGTCAGCTTGTTGCCTAGCAACACGAAGGAGACGAGCGTGCAGCAAAGGGCGATGCGCGTGGTGCACATCATGAAGGTCATGTAGAGGCCGCGCACGATGGACGTCTTCCTCACTACTTTGATCTCCAGCCTGGCAAACAAAACACGTGACCCGTCAGTCAGCTGGTTGCCTAGCAACACGAAGGAGACCAGCGTGCAGCAGAGCTGAGTGATTTTGCTGCAGAACTGCCAAATGGCTAAACAGATTGAGCTGAAATTTTAAACAGACATCCGGTACAAGAATTTAGCGTGCAGTTAACATTTTGTGCAAAATCCGTTACGATTTAAACTCACAATAAATAATGCATTGGAAATAGGCTGAGAATGTCACATACAATTTAACGACAATTTTTTGTTTATGAAAAAATCGTTTTTAACAAATCATGTTTGCATGCAGTGATCAAGGTCTATCGAATGTTGCACGCTCAAGATTACCTAAAATTCCACTCGGAGATTGAGTAAACCTTGCAACTATTACTCGTATTTTCTACTGGCTATGTTTCCATAGTATTGTATGCATTTCAAAACAAGTTCTATAATTTTCCAGAAATAACCAAATCAATCACAACCGTTGTATGAACCCACGGGTCTCCAACAATCCGGGTATAAAGGCGCCTTAGCCAACTGGACTAGAAAATAGAAAATAAATACACCAAAGTCGTGGTTAGACGAGTGAGCAAGTCATGTGTTGGCATTTAAGTTGATTAATTTAAAATTTATAAATGATAGGGTTTTGAGTTTGTTTGGAATAGGTGCGCGTCAACTGTTATTAGGCCATAATGCGCAACTCTAGCCTAGCTAAGAGGGAAAGACCCATAGTGGATCCAGCCTTATGTAGGGGGAGGAAATGGAATGTTCCCGGGTATTCAACACATGACTCGTTCACTCATCCAAAGACTTTGACGTTTTCCTAGTTATTTAGCAGGGCCGTTTTAACTAATAATGAGAACATAGGCACACATTTTTAGGTCGCCCCCCCCCCCCCCCACGCAACTATGGAATCCAAAATATCGTTATGTTGATTGTGTGCATACAATGCAATGTCTCCTATTTTTGCAAATAATGATTTTTTAGGCTTGCTAGGGCCTAGTCATACATTTAAATATTATGCTATTTATAATAGGTACTACGTATGTAAATGTCATTCTATAGTTTCCGTTTAGTAATGTTATTTTATTGGATGAGCGAAGCGAGCGAAGCGAAGATTCCATTTCACTACACTGGAGAAAAAAATCCGGAATGTTTTTTTTTTTTTTTTTTTTCTTTCTTTCTTTCTTTCTGTATTTTTGTGTGTTTGTTAACACGATTCCGGCTAAACCGATACTCCGATTGCAATGAAATTTTATGGAGACCTTCGAAATCTCTGAACTTAGAACTGCCACGTTTTTGAGCGCAATCGGGAAATTTTTTCACATAAAAAACGCAATTTTACGATTTTTTTTTATTTTTAAAAAATTTCTTCGACTTATAACATCTACATGCTTTATCCGATTGTAATGATTTTTTCACAGAACCTTTATTTTATGAATTAAGGTATTCGTGTGAAATTTGAGCGTAATCGAAAAATTATTTCAAAATTAATCAAAATTTTATGTTTTTTTTTCTTTTTAAAAACAATTCTTTGACTTATAACACCTACATGCTTTATCCTATTGTAATGATTTTTTTACAGAACCTTAATTTCATGAATTAATATATTCGTGTTAAATTTGAGCGCAATCGAATAATTATTTCTTATGCAAATTGCAATTTTACGATTTTTTTCTTTTTAAAAAATTACGATTAATTAAAACAATTAAGTTAATTTTTTATTTTATTTAATTTAATTATAAAAATTAAGTTAATTTTTTATATAATTTAATTTAATTTAAAAAAATCTTCGACTTAGTAATGATTTTTTCACAGAACAACAGAAAATCCGCGTAACACATGGCATCTCAATGCACCATATACGCTCATCCAACAACGCGGCGGGACTTAAGCGTTTTCCTAGTATTACTCACACACATGTACTCGAAGTCGACGAATCGTTTGTACTGGACGCGCTTACGCGCTTTACGTCTTCCGAAACCGCAACGAGTTCTAGAGACCCTAGAATTGCCATTTCCAGACGATTCTACTTTTTCCTTACGAAACGCTAGCCCTCGTGATGCTAAGAACTTAACCACGGCAACAATGCGACTCAATATATCTCGCCAATAGGCCTATTTTATTTCAGTTGACAACTGCTCTTTTAATTAAGTATCAATTCTTTGCATATGTTTTGGTTCTAGCTATTTAGGATAGGACATTTGTTCTGTGTTCTTAGAACGTTTCATGTTTTCGAAACCTATGCCAGCATTTGTCCAATCATTATATCCGTGTGAGAATTATGACTTTCCACCAAACACTTTACAATGGGTGCAAAACACTGTACCTTGGGAGGGTGAGTATGCCACCCAGTGGCGGTACACAACTCCACCATTGACATTCTCCCGATGTAAAAAGTTTATCCTAAAATATCGATTTTGGTCCGAGTAAAGACGAAGTGAACCAGTTAAATCTCCGTCAATGTTTTGAACAATGCCGTGTTTAGCAATGTAATCTATGAGTGAATCACTGATTAGTGATTACCAACGTCGCTGGATCTTTATTAAAAACAACAAATTATTGTCATGCCGTTCACTTAAAGATTTTTCAGCGACGTTGTGACAGTTTGAGTTTGAAGTAGACGCCTCCTTTGTAAATCAGTTTTTATAACTGAATAGGATAGACGTTAAATAAATAATAAATAAATAAATCATTTCTTGTGGGAGTTCTGTCCAAATCAATACAATCATGTACGGCGATCGCCACAGCCTCACTTGATGAGTTCGGTTTAGAATACATGTGACAATGACATTGCCCTGTGCGCCCTAAACAATGCTAACAAAGTAACTTTTTCAGCATACTTTCTAACACAATTTTTGTGGCAGTCGTGGGGGGCAGAACAAACTGCAAATAAGTGCAAAGTCAGTCTTATGCATGTTTTGAATTAATCAATCTTGCAATCTCCCAGTCATTATTTCATATATATTTTTTAATTTGTGCTTACATCACGCTTAGAGGGGGGCGCAGGCGCCCCCCAGTCTCTTGGCGCCCTAGGCACGTGCCTATTGGGTAATACGGCCCTGTTATTTAGTAAAGTAGCGAGTAGCAAGCAATCATAGACGATGCATATTTTTTTAAATTGCGTTTTTTACTCTGTAGTCGTCCTTGATTTAAAAAACAAAAGTAACTGTTTTAGTGTGGCTCGTTGGTCTTGAGTTTCTGCTTCCAATGCAGAAGGTCCAGGGTTTGAGTCCCACTCAAGTCAGAAGTTTTTTAACTTCTGATTTGGACTTAAGTCCATCAGTTCTTGTCTTAGGAATTTGTAAACGATGACTTTGGTGCCATTCTAGCAACGAGGCACATAATAAATCTAAAGTTGTTCTGAATCGACCTTGTTGATTCTGGCGTTGATCCGCGGGTGTTCGCATTGTCAATTCTCCATACCCCTGATTGCTATATTTCATATTTAAAAAATATCAATCTTTGGTTGGTTATCGCTCACTCGTCGATTGCGTCGGAGCCTACAGGGTTGTCTTGGTTGCTTTGGTTTAATGTTCCCCACTGAAAATCAGTTATTTGACTGAGTGGGTAAACTCTAAATACAAATTTATTTATTTATTTAAGTATCGTTGCTATACAACTTCAACGCAGCTGCACAAGTAGCGGACTAATAAACTTTTTTCCTAAATATTATTTTATCAAAAAAACATAGTTTATCAATTATCATCATTTGACATTGCCAAAACTATTTTTTATTTTTTTAAGGTTGAGCGGTACGCCCAATATAGACGTTTAAAGTGAAATTTATTATGTATACCCCGGACATATTCCTGCTCATAATTTTTTGGTTGGAAGGTTCATTTTTGTTCTTATTTGTAACACGTACTCTTGCCTACAAACTGACATACTTGAAAAAATGTTCTCGTTAATATCTTGCACGGTACGATTTTTTTCTTCTCCCGGTACAAAGTTAGTATTTGTACCGGCGGGGAAAGAAATGTGTACTGTGCGAGATATGACAGGAAAAACTTTCCAAGTACGTATGTTAGTTTGAAAGGCAAGAGTACGTGTTACAAATAGGACCAAAAATGAGCCTTCCAACCCAAAAATTATGACAGGAATATGTCCGGGGTATATGTCATAAATTTCACTATATATACGTCTATATTGGGGTACTGCTCAACCCAAAAATAAATAAAAATAGTTTTGGCAATGTCAAATGATGATAATTGATAAACTATGTCTGTTGTTTTGATAAAATAATATTTAGGAAACTTTTTTATTTGGCCGATAGATCAACCTTAAAAATAGCAAAGCTACTTTTAAAGAACTACCGGCTTGCGTAGACTTGCGTCGGTAAAGTTTCAGGCACAAATATTGACAAAGATGGCGGAATTGTCTACAGCAATAATGTTTGGAAATTAATGATGCAAAATGCAAGCAAAAACCAGTCCCAAATGACATGAATAAATTATTCTAATACCAAAGAACATTTCTAGATAAATACAGCAATAATTGGATGAGCGTAGCAAAGATTCCATTTCACTTCACTGGAGGAAAAAATCCGGAATGTTTTTTTTTTTTTTGTATTTTTGTCTGTTTGTTAACACGATTCCGGCTAAACCGATACTCCGATCGCGATGAAATTTTATGGAGGTCTTCGAAATCTCCGAACTTAGAACTGCCACGTTTTTTAGCACAATCAGAAAATTATTTCTCATGAAAATCGCAATTTTACGATTTTTTTCGATTTTAAAAATTTCTTCGACTTACAACACCTACATGCTTTGTCCGATTGTAATGATTTTTTCACAGAACCTTAATTTCATGAATTGATATGTTCATGTGAAATTTGAGCCTTATCAAAAAGCTATTTTTTATAAAAATCGCAATTTTACGACTTTTTTCGATTTTTTAAATTTCTTCGGCTTATAACACCTACATGCTTTATCCGATTGTAATGATTTTTTCACAGAACCTTAATTTTATGAATTAATATATTCGTGTAAAATTTGTGCGCAATCGAATAATTATTTCTTATGAAAATTTCAATATTACTATTTTTTCCTTTTTTAAAATTAAGATTAATTAAAAAAAAATTAAGTTAATTTTTGATTTAATTTAATTTAATTTTTAAAACATCTTTAACTTTGTAATGATTTTTTCACAGAACAACAGAAAATCCGCATAACACATGGCAGCTTAATGCACCAATTACGCTCATCCAACAACGCGGCGGGACTTAAGCGTTTTCCTAGTTTATTAAATTTTGTGTTTTAGGCAACCTGAAACGTAGGTATGTAGTGGTCAAAACTCATTTTATTTACCGTCCACTTTGGAGTAGTGGTGAACGAGAGGCATTTCTATACAAAGGATTCAGGTTGAACTTTCAGTCAATTTTTATAAACTTTTTTGTGAATTTTTACTCAATATTTAATGTTTCTTGCCTGCTTTACTGTATGTTGTAGTATCTTTCATACACAAAGGCGACATTCCTTTAACTGTGCATTTATTCTACCACTTGTGAAATAAGCTTCTGCATTCTTTCGTTGGAGATAGTATTGAATATATCGTCAATCAATAAGCTCCACAAAGCGTAGGAGCAACTAACCTTCTCGCGAGGGCGATCAACTTGGCGAAAGGCTTCTCCCACGCGTACATCTTGATAACCTGGATGCCCGACACGATCTCGTCCATAAGACGAACCCGCTCATCAGTCTTGTAAGCCATTTGCCGGCGGAAGATGGACGACAGTTTGCCATGTATGCTTAAAAAAAGAAGCTCCAATCAATTATTGCATTGGTGATTAGAAGTAGTAGTTTTACTATCTATACAAGGTATGGGTATGCCACTAACAGAGATTACACTACTGTATACTGGCTCGAATCTCGACGGTGCAGTCACAAAACTGGTATAAATTCTTGTCTAGTGCCTCCAACAACACGCCACGCCACAGACGAATAGGGTTAAATAAATAAATAAATAATTTAAAAAAAAAAAAAAAACTTATTTAGAGTCTACCCACTCAGTATTTGAGCGAGCGTAGCGAGCGTCTCCACTTGAATCTTATGGCTCGAATGTCTGTTCTTTTTTGTTTAGTTTGTTTGTTTGTTTGTTTGTTTTTTCTTCTGTTACTGCTTCGGTACAGGTCGCACAATTTCTCTGATCGACCTGAAATTTTGCACACATGTACATACCACCTATGCGGGTTTGCTGTATAGTTTTTGAAGAAAATCCGATCGTTGGTAATAAAAAATTAAAAAATTAAAAAATTAAAATAAAAAATAAAAATGTTCCAATTGTTATGAAATTTTGCAGGGTCAATAAGTACAACATTCTCTCCTACAATAAGTATGAACAATATTTGGACTTATCATGTTCTTTTAATAAATTAATATATTAAATTAAAGGAAAAGCAAAATTTCGGGTACTTTTAGTACCCTTCAAAAGGCAACAAACCAAACAAAACATAAAACTCCATTTTATATATTAATAATCCAATTTAATATCTAATTATTAAAGAACATGAAAATGTTCAAATATGTTC
>JAMZAV010008119.1:0-27963 GCA_024449915.1 Sweltsa coloradensis | reverse complement strand
GGGGGTGGCATGCGTAACTGAAGACATGTTTGCCGCAACCGTTATGTGCCATTGAACTTGGGACAGGAGATGTGTCAAGTACAGAGTATCCAGCCACAGACAAGGGGTTTGACTTGTTTCATCTAAGGGCGCACAATGATAATATTGCGTTTCTTCTCCTCGTAGGGCCCCCAAGGGGCCAGGACCCTTGAGCGGTTGTGCACCCTATTCTTACGCCACTGCCTTTTTAGCCATGTAAAGATTGCCCTGAAGCACACCGCTTTCTCTTGGTTCCTCCAGGTTTTGGGTAAAGGGGGGCAGGACATAAGGGAGCGCCAACTGATTTAAGCACTTTACAAAACATTATAAATTGACTAAAGTTTGATAGGCATCCGCATAGACAAAAATTCATACATTTATTTATTTGCTCTCGTTTCAATGCGGTTCACTCATTGAAATTAAACACCTATTGTAGGCTAGATACGCAGTCTCCAATACCCTTACACAGGCGCGAGCGTAACAAATTGAAGACTCAATCTGCCATGAACAAAATGGCGATTTGGCGTTTTAATTTATGCTTTTTTAATGCAATAAAAATTTTTACTGGATTGTTTGATATGGTTTTAGCATGTGCAGCATGGTATTGAAGAAACAGAAACAATAAGAAGTTATTGCATAAGGTAATTTAGTAATCATTTGATGTTAAAGGCTAGTATGCTTACCTGTCAACCTGGCGTCAATCTTGAGAACTATTTGAGCAACAAATCACTCCCATTTGATTAACATGCAAACTTCCATATTCAAGATGGCTTCAAATTGTAACGGAAGTGGACCAATGACTGCTGATCTAGCCAATTATAGTTCAATACCTATGGGTTCTCTGGGTCACTGGCATGGTGGTATATATCTTTAGGTGATTTCACTTGCGTATCCAGCAATGCTATTTTTGTGGTCGCTTAATGCACGCAGTTCAGACGGAATCCGCCAGGATCGCGACGTGTCAGGTGGTAGTCACGTGACGAGAAAGTCGATAAAGAAGTTTTTCCAAACTTCTTTATCGACTCTAATACCTCGAGAGATGGCGGTGTGTATGCACTTTATTGAAGGCCGTGCATTCAGATCCGTAGGCCGAACATTCGAATTTCCGAATTCGAGCCGTCTGATTGGTCCCCAAGGCCGCCATCTTGTAAGTTCTACGTCACGTGACTACCACCCGACACGTCGCGCATTCTGTCTGCACTGCGTGCATTAAGCGACCACAAAATTCGGGCAGTGAAATCACCTAAAGATATGTACCACCATGGTCACTGGTCATTGCAGTGAGTGCATTCATAATTTATTCTTTGTACAGTTGTTTCTTCTTGGATTCATGTTTGCAAAGTTTGTTACCAGTTACCACGTTTTCAAAATAAAGAGTTTTGACCTGGTTTCTCTCAATATTTAGCAAAGATAAAATTGTATAAATGACCTTCCGACATGGTTGAGCATGAGTTTGTTCTTACCATAGATATCTAAACACCTATAGTAGTCTCGATTAGCAGTCTCCAATACCTCTGCACAGGCGGGAGCGTAGCAAATTGGAGAGTCGAAAATCCAATCCAAGATGGCGATTTGGCGTTTTAATTTATGCTTTTTTAATGCAATAAAGTATTTTACTGGATTGTTTGATATGGTTTTAGCTTGTGCAGCATGGGATTGAATAAACAGAAACAATAAGAAGTTATTGATTGATTGATTGGATATTGCTTAAAGTCTCATATTTATGCAACTTGGCTAATCGAGACGAAGGGAGGGACGTAAGGGATGACGCGGGGGGACAAGGGGTGGACAGGCCTGTGCTGGTCAGAACCAGCCTATGCGGATGCCTATCAAACTTTAGTCAATTTATAATGTTTTGTAAAGTGCTTAAATCAGTTGGCGCTCCCTTATGTCCTGCCCCCCTTTACCCAAAACCTGGAGGAACCAAGAGAAAGCGGTGTGCTTCAGGGCAATCTTTACATGGCTAAAAAGGCAGTGGCGTAAGAATAGGGTGCGCAACCGCTCAAACGTCCTGGCCCCTTGGGGGCCCTACGAGGAGAAGAAATGCAATATTATCATTGTGCGCCCTTAGATGAAACAAGTCAAACCCCTTGTCTGTGGCTGGATACTCTGTACTTGACACATCTCCTGTCCCAAGTTCAATGGCACATAACGGTTGACGCGCCTTTAAATCAAATATAGTAGCTTTCAGTTATGCATGCCACCCCCGAGGGATTGAAGCGCTATGGCCAGCCAGTGGCTAGGAAATAGCCTTAACATCACATGACCGTTCTCTTAAAACTATCATATTCAGCATTACAATTGCTTCCAAAAATGGAAAAAGTAAAGAAAACAGCAATTGTGCGGGAGAATTTTAAAATTTTCATAGAAAATTTAAATTATCAATACCAACAATAAAACAAAATCAACTTTTCAAACTGACTTAATAATTTTGTCATTCCCTACGATTTATTTTTACTTCCTGATAGTAGAAAATTATTAACATGCCATAGAAAAATAGTTTTTGGTCATGAAATATGATGGTAGCCAAGCTAGACCTACGCAAACTAGTAATTTTGGGGTTCGTGTTAGTTTTCAATGTTGGCATGGTTGTTCCACATGGATAGTTTGGCTCCGAGTAGTTAAAGTTATCGCCGCTAGGTAGCATCACCTCCTGGGCGAGGTAGCGACACTTCCTGTCGTTCCTGTCGTTATCGACATAGCTACCGCTTACAATGCTGCAAATAATTTGACTTGTTGCCACTAGGTAGCAGCACTTCCTGGGCACATAATTTGACAGAATCGATAAAGAAGTTTCCCCTCCAAGTAGCGTTATCGACATAGCTGCCGCTTATGATGGATGTCGAACTGCAAATTCTCCCACGCCAACCGGATTCGGACAATCTAACCTCACTTTCAAATACTACAAAATATCTCCCAAGAATTTAATGATATGATTTTGGTAATGTACCCATTCCAAGTACAATTCTTGATTTATATTGTACTGACATAAATGTCTCTATTTATAAACGAAAAAATGTTACAGGTCAACATCAAAGTGAATTATGTAACAAAAAGTGTGTAAAAACTGCACGAAAACAGTATTTATATTGTGAATATTAGGAATTAGCAGCCATATTGGATTTAAACTTTGGATGAAATTAGATCATTAAAGGCATTTCAATGTGCGTAGACAGAATTTTTCCTCCAATGCTATTTAGTGCTTAATAATGGAGAGTCAAATATGGCATTTTTTTAGGAAATGCCAACAATGGAAAAACCCAAATTCTGGGTAAATGCAAAATCCGATTTCGCAGAACTGATTTTTTAAAATACTAATTGAAGCTTTCATGAACCCCGTACAAAAGTTCTTTTGTATTTAAATCGATTTCTTACGGATTTACCGGGCATTGTTTGATGCTGAGCGTGAAAATTTGGAAATTAGCTGGTACTCCAATAAGCAACATATAAAGTATAAACCACGATTTTTTGACGTAACCTTTGCCCCTACCAAAACTATAGAAGACACCTGTTTTGTAGGGAATTAAATGGGGAATATTTTTGCTATTGAGATATTTTGTCTATCTCAAACCAATTTGGCGATATTCGATAACAAACACTTTTTGGCCGCCATTTTCCAATATGGCGGCCGAAGCTCCAGTCCGATTGTAGGGGAGTTTTAGTATGTTGATAAGTATCCTTTAAGGAAGGTCTCTGCAAAAATTCAGCGACATCGCAATTTTTTCCTCCAAAAAATCTTATTTGACAGGATTACTTCCTTCCTTCATCATTCACATTCATTCATTTTTCAGTCCAATTTATTTCGAGGTTTTCCCGACATATCGACACCCAGTTAAAATGAATGCCCACCATGCGCACTCAGTGGGGGGGGGGGGGAGAGAGGAGGAGGGGCACATGAAAACTAAATATCATCCTTCCTTCCTTCATTCATTCATACATACATTCATTCATTCATTCATTCATTCATCAATCATCACTTACATTCATTTATTTTTCAGTTTAGTTTATTTTGTTGATTATTTCCAGGTTTTCCCGACATATCGACACCCAGTCAAAATTAATGCCCCCCATGCGCACACTTGAGTGTCAACACAGAAATATGCAATAGCTTACCGTTGAAATAGAATTCATCTTTCTCTACCAAGTCATCAAGAACCACGTTTCTTACAAATTACTGTGTTTAGATAATTTCCACGTTCCATGTTTGTTTTTACAGACAGGTATGACAGGTATAAAATAAAAATGCGTAGCTTGTTAAATTCTGTTTCGGATGGTCATGGGTTCGAATCCCGCCACAAGCAATCATGTCTTAACATTTTTCCTCAGTCTCAGGGCAGTTTTCTTGGGTCTAGAAAGCACTCTTCAAAACGGGCACTTTTCAACATTGCATTACAACTTATCCTAACTTTTTTTCCAAATAATCTAGCTCGGTAACACCTTTATGAAGAGAGGTCCACGCGACACCAGTACACGCTATGTCGAATAATCTACATATACTCACGTTACCGTCGGGGCATATCAAAGTATTATTTATTTTCGAGATAATGGTTTCAATAATTTTAGGATAGTGTTTCTAGGATATTTCCAGAACGATATTTTTACAAGTCTGTTTGAATATATAAATAATTCGACTCAAGTGAAATAATTACACCTTTTATCCTTTTTTTTTGTATGAAAACGAACGTAAAGAGATGCGATCATGAATTCTATGGTTATGAATATAGCCTGCTCTTGGTTGTTGCGAGTCCATGTTAAATTTTCATTCTGTTTTGTTTTATTACGTTTATAATATTTCTTCTTTGCAGTCGTGCATTGATCTAAAAAGATTAGCGAGTGTTTTTGGCAAACATAATAGAGAATCACCTGTGAATTGGTAACAAATAATTTTTAGTCATGTTACGCAATAGTTTTAATGCCTGGTCACTGTAGTCAAAACGACCCACTAACTAATGTAATAATTACCACCAGAACCAGTCTTCAATAATGCAGACTTCAATTAACATCTGTTGCAATGCTGATATTATACTAGTCTTTGAACAAAACGCTTTTTCCAAGCGCGTTGTTGGAAGAAGTGTATGTTTTTTATTAAATCAAAAAAACAACAAATTTATTGTAAGATCCAAAACGGCGCGCTGGTAACATTAACAGACATTAGTCTAATTTTTTTGAGTTTTTTTCGCTGCACTCTCAGCTTTAGTTCTTTGTGCTTCCTGGATGTGGGGCGGGTCCCGTACTCGCATATTTGGAGTTTCCCTAGGACCTACAATTTCCGGAAGCACGTGCACACTCCAAGTAAAATTCCTTCAATTTTGGTAACATGGTAACAACAGATCTGGAGCGATAGGTATATCGGAAAACTCATCACTGGAGATCTCAGCAATGTCATGACTGGAATCACTGCTGTAAGAACCTATACATTAGGGCTCAACTATTTTTATTTTTGGCAAGGATAATTAAACAATTCGTTTGTTATTTCTCACTTCATAATGATGTGTTAACTTGATTCCGAAATAATTAAGGCCCCGTTTATAATAAGACATTGTTGGTATAGAGAATTATAATACATTCTCTTTCAGCTGCCTATTATTACACTACTTCTATTGAGACGATGAGTGGTAATAAATGAGGTTGAAGTACAAATATCGTGTAGGCCATGTGGGATTCGAACCCGCGTCCTCCGACTAACAGTGTCATACGCTTTGGACCTGCGCCAAAACCGATTAGCTGCCGCGGACGGCTAGAAAGAGATTATCTTTATCGCATCCCAGCTATCCCTCCCCCCACTTCTCACTAATTACTAGGAAAACGCTCAGTTGGACGCGTTGTTGAGCGAGCACCGGTACGTGCAACACGACCCGAGTAAGACATTCCCATAATGTTACATACCAATAAGTCTTTAAGGTCTTGACCGATTTAGCTGAAAATTTGAAAAATAGGAGAGAATGGATAAAATCCACTGCCATCTAGAAGACCTTGACATCATTTCCTTGTTAAACTCTTTGGTTACAAATAATACACTGCTTCCTCGATAGTGTTTTGATTACTTCTAGGTGGCAGTGCATAGTGACCTGAAACCACGTGCGCCGTTGCCATGGTAACGGGACTTTGTTATAATGTAATTTCCGACTACACTACTTATCGGATCAAAATAAAAATAACATATTCGTGATCGGATGAACATTCTAAATGATTTGGCCACCTCAGATTTTGTCTCCGTTAAAGTTTGAAAAAAAACTTTCAATTAACTTTAATGTAACTTTTTAACTTTTTGAACGATTTTGCCACAAAACTATACAGCAACCCGCCTAGGTGGTATGTACATGTGTGCAAAATTTCAGGTCGATCAGAGAAACGGTGCGACCTGTATCGAAGCAGTAACAGAAAAAAACAAACAAAAACAGACATTCGAGCCATAAGAGTCAAGTGGAGACGCTCGCTTCGCTCGCTCAACCAGTACTGAAGTCCAGTTTCCAGATCCACAAGCAATACAAGATTTTTCACATTCGCATTCTCATAACACATTCCATAGAAAGGATCAATAATGCATATACGAATATTTGGGTGGTTTCACACATAGCCTGCATGTATGCGTCTGGTGTCTAATAGTGCACACTCAACCGTTCTCTAGTGCCACTCTTATCTTAGCATACAGCAGTGGCTGGTAGGCTGCCACGTGCGATGTGATAATATTATGCTGGATCAGCCGCGGTGGAAAGTTATTTCCATTATAAATAGTTATAGATACGAAATTAATTATAAAACAATATAGAACACATGAATTTCTCCCCTTGCATTAGAATTATAGTAACTCTTTTCTTAATAAAATAATATTATTTGGAATTTACTATTAGAAACCTATTATAATTTTTGACAGATGGCAATTGTAATAACTTTCCTTGGCCGGGTCTCGAACCCAGAACCTCCGGCTCAACATACCGATGCTCTTGCCAACTGTTCTATCGAGACTAGCAGACAAATATTCACTATTTCTCGATTTGGTTAGTCGGGAAACACTCCCGTAGTAGAGGTTCAAATCCCGGTCGGGGCGGACTTTTTTTATTTCTAAATTGTAGAAAATAAATAAAATATTCACTTTATTGCTATTTATTTTGCTTGTTGTGGAATAAGTTTGTCGCAATAATAATTACTAGGTACTAGCAATAAAAACTACTCGCAATGAGTGGGTGTGGTTTCAACACGAATGCTGGTTACTCCTGACGGACCTGGCTCAGATTCCAAGTCAGGCTCCCAGGAAAATGCACTTTTTAATATCGATCTAAGTAGGCATATCGGTATTGGAAGTATTCATAGTATATTATTTGAATGATATAAACTTGCATTGATTTATATTTACGTGGGTAAAGAAAGTTGTTTATGGACGGCAATTTTCGTGCGAGACTGTGCTACTTTTGCCCTTTTACAGCGTTTTCTAGGTCTATTGCGGTTTTGTTTTTATCTGCCCATTGTGTGACACTGACAGTAACTAGTAACACACATAACAAAAACTTGTAGAAATACAGCCAAACCTTACACACTCAAAAGGAATGAGATCTAAAAAAGGGCCAAGCTCATCTACCCTTCCACATAAACGTACAGTGTCCCATAACAGCATCCTCGAAAAGCTTGGCAAAATAGAATTTGCGATTATTAATTTAACGTAATAGTTTATCCAAGTTCTTTTTTTCTAATTAATTTAAACGTAATAACATGCAAATTCTATTTTGCCAAGCTTTTCGAGGATGCTGTTATGGGACACTGTACGTTTATGTGGAAGGGTAGATGAGCTTGGCCCTTTTTTAGATCTCATTCCTTTTGAGTGTGTAAGGTTTGGCTGTATTTCTACAAGTTTTTGTTATGTGTGTGATCTCATTACTTTTTCAAGTTCCATTACAAAATTATTTGCTAAAATATAATATTTTTATCAAAGTTGATTTAAATTCTATGGTATTAGCAGTAACAATATAGGATGTAAAATATCTAGACCCGGATTCATGTACATCCTGGGTATAGGTGGTATAACCATGGTATAACGACGGTATAAGGACTGGACCCCAATTCTTGAGTTCGTGGGAGATGAGTTGAAAACGCAATTTGAAAACGAAGTCGTTTTCGTTTTCGAAGGAATTGGTATTCTTGAACGGTATCGTGGAAAACGTCATGGGTTGTGAGTTGAAAGCATTGATATTAATTAAACCCCTATAGTAGGCTAGATTAGCAGTCTCCTATACCTCCGCACAGGCGCGAGCGTAGCAAATTGAAGACTCAACCGGCCCATTTCAAGATGGCGATTTGGTGTTTTAATTTATGCTTTTTTAATGCAATAAAGTATTTTACTGGATTGTTTGATATGGTTTTAGCTTGTGCAGCATGGTATTAAACAAAAGAAACAATACGAAGTGATTTCATAAGGGAATTTAGTAATCATTTGGTGTTAAAGGCTAGTATGCTTACCTGTCAACCTGGCGGCAATCTTGAGAACTATTTGGCCACAAATCGCTCCCATTTGATTAACATGTAAACTGTCATTTTAAGATGGCTTCTAATTGTACCGGAAGTGAACCACCGACTGCTGGTATAGCCAATTATATAGGATGTCTATGGTTGAAAGAGTATCACGAAATCCAAACACTTTAAAAAGATTTGCGTATAGCAAAGAGCTCGAAAAAGTTCTATATTTATTCTAGATGGCAGTGCCTTCATAAACGCGGGCCAATCGAAAGACAAGTTGTATGAAATGATTTGATTGTTGCAATTATGTAAACAAACAGTTGAGCAAGTTCATATCAGAACAATGTTGTGCTGGCATAGGGTTGGCTAGGCTTGTCAAACATGTAATGTAAGTATGAATTTTACTAGTCCTATAGCCAAATGGAACTTTAGACCTACACTTTTGCATTATAAATAATTTTCCACATCTGGGCCTAGGCCAGGGACGGTTTCTGATTTGTTTTATGAGAGTATAATGACACCTTTTCTTGTTCCACACAAAGAAGAAAAATTTTAAATGTCCGCTATTTGTTTACGTATCGCACTTTCCCGCCTAACTCTGCTTATACCGTCAACAAGTGTCAAGTAACTATGGTTACTTGTTGATTGTATGCCAAGTGTTTAAGGCTTATTTTAAAACCTATATTTGGAAGCCTTCCAACAAACTTTTTCAACTTTTTTTTTCAAAAGAGACTATATTTCTATAACCTTAATGTCCATGTAAAATATGAACATTGTAGTCCCACCCGTCTGGTCAGAATCGCGGGCCGACGTATTAGATGTTAGCAGTAGCAGTAGTAGGCAGTAGCTAACATCCTTAAAGTGATTTTGAGCATGTTTCAAGCCATTTTTTCACCAAGAAGGAATAATCGTACCCCAATAAAATTTGGCATGTGTTGTCAGGTACCTAAATCCCCTCGATTGTGATAGTTTTCAAGTTCACATCACGTTACATGACGGCTGGGTAACACCTCGAAATCACCCCAACTCTGCTTGGTGTATAAGGTGCTTGAGTGTGTAGCGCACCGCGGCTTGGCTGCGGCGCCCTAACGGGCACCTAGACTTAGATCTACGTACCGTACTATTGACTATGTTTCACTAAACACAAAATCGCGCTAGTATTATAAACACGGTTTTTCTACCATCGACTAAAATTAGAACACATACAATACTAGATTCATTCACCGCACCGTACTCGTAAAAACTAAACAGTCACACGTCCTGTCCGCTCCCGACCGATGTGTGGATTTCACAGTCGAGCGCATGGCGTGGCAGCCTCGCGACCCGCTCAGTTAGCCTTGGCTGCCGCTACACAGCGACAGATGACGGCCGGAATCTGGAGCTGAGTCGCCTATTCTTGCAGCGTCTTGGGGGAATCAGTTACACTCAGCGAGTTTTTATCGTAGGACCGTCAAATGACTTCTGATACCTTAAGAAACGTTCAATGAAGCAAACGAAGTAGCCCAATCTGGTATGCCTCACGAAATTCAAGTGAAAAACAGTTAAAACACTTCGTGTTATTTGTTGTGAAATTTTCACCAAAATTCAAAAATTCATATAAAAACAAGTAACAGAGATATTTGAATAAAGTTACCTTCAAACGCTGCTAAAAACGTACATACATGTAGTTGTTGATTAAAAAAATCTAGGTTCTAAACCAAATGATCTCTGAGCTGGTTTGATTCCCATTTTTAAAAATAAAATTCAACAATACGTGTCCAAAATTGCCCAAAATTTTCCGCCACTGTGAAAAAAACACGTCAGTAGGCCTTAAACGAGATATACTTTGCGTGTGTACACATATATTCTTAGTAAGCCAATATGAGTCGAGTCTAGGGATTCCCCTTAAGCTCTAAATTTAATGTTACAATGTAACCTACATGGATGCTAATAAAACTGAACTGAACTGAACTATTTGCATGTAGGCATGCTACTATTATCAGAAATTGTGTTCTGAAAATGAACCTACTTTTTAGACAAAAATAACCAATTAGTTTCTGTTGTAGATCTCATCTACCTTAGATGTATATATAACTTGAGTGTTGTCTATCGATACTTGGACGATCTGATTTAGCTTGACGTGGAACTCCCCTCGGCCACAGCAGACTTGGTTGCCTGTTTCTGGCGCATCAGGTCGGCATCCCTATGGACATAAAACTTGGTGTTGATAAGAGGAATGCGGAGACGAGGTCTGGTCTGCTTTAGCTAGGCCACATATGCCTAGGCCAGGCCTAGGACTATAGAGACACAATAATTACAAGTAATGTTTAGCCAATAAACACCATTTTAGGGTTAAATTTATTGAGTTTCATTTCGCATTCACATATTGATATACGAGAGGGTTAAAATAGATACCTAATTAACGTAGAATAGAACACTGCTAGGCCCTACTAGACTGGCTAGGCCCTAGGTCAACCAGGCCTAGGCACACAAGTAGGCCTACAAACAATGTATGGCCAAAAACAAACATTTTAAGCTAAAATAAATCTTGTACTATTTTGCATTCAAATATATAGGGATGTAAATGGGAAATATTTCCACGGGAAATTTTCCGGAAATGGATATATTTCCCGCACAAAATGTAGCAAAGATGTAAAGGAATGAGGTGGGCAGTGCACTTGGAAATAATGCTAATATATAGTTTCCAAGCTCATGACACCCAGCTTTTTCCATTTCCCTTTTGTTCTTATTTTTATTACTTATGAATGAATGAGTTATGCATGTACCATGTGCACATCAAGTTGAATAAAGTTATTCTTAAGTTATTCTTAATGCAATAAAATACCTAGAAATTAACTGGCCACATGGTCCAAGCAACCAAGGCCACAAAAAACAAGAAGAAGAAGGGTTGATCTACATGTGACAAGTGACAAGTTCACATTGTATTAATTGTTTTAGTGTAGGCCTAGGCCTAGTTTGTAAGTTTGCAGTATGGGGAAACATCAAAATAAACTAATAAGAAGTTACTTTATAAAACAACCACAAGTTAACACTAAAAATGATTCCTATGGGTGCAAGTTCTGTGCAAAACTGTATATCATGATGTTACAAGGATGCAAAAGCACTTGGAGGGGTGTTTTAAATGTCCTTCAGATGTTAAGAAAAAGTTTAGGCTCACACAACACGCTACCAGTGGCAGTGGGTCTCATCATCCTGCATACAGACTCAGGTAACCGTATCCTTACACTCCACCACATTATATTTGCAATTTGCATGTATTTTAGGCACGGAAATATTTCCGGAAAATTTCCGAGATTTATCTTTCCGGAAATTTTACATCTCTACAAATATATATACGAGAGGGATGAAATAGGTAGCCTACCTAATCAATGTAGAATGGTATTCTATTGACTAAGGTAGCCCCCTAGGCCTAGACGATAGACCCAAGAGGCCTAATTAATGTAAAATTGAGCAATGATGAACTTGATAATAGGCCTATGCTAGCTGGGCATAGGCCTAGAGACATGTGGATAAACAAGCAACATTATAATTTTTCATAATAATTTTCCCAATAATTTTTCTAAATTCATAATTAGTTGGCCTGAATGAAATATATTTTTTTGAGTTTAGAGGGTGAATACCCCTTTAAGAAAACACCCATGTTATTTCTGGAGAGTTGTCATTCACTAATGGATATTCTGTGGCAAGGATCAATATCAACTTGTCTTGTTAACATTCCACTCAACAGTCTCACGTTGGTTTGATTACAAACATTTTCAATTGAAGGAATGTCACAGATACTATGCCGTAAATTAGCTCCAGGATTGAAATTAAATTTCCATAAAATCAATTTGGTGGCCCGATTCTGAATTCATTCATACTTTTACGGCTACTGATTGGTTGACTATTATCACTAAAGGCTGAAAAAAAATGCGATTGGAAAATAAAGATGGCGGTGTTTACTGTTTACGTTTTTGCTCCTGTCAAAGTGAAATATGACAGCTGAAGGACTATTTCAAATTATTAGGAAGCCAAGAAGTTATTATCATATCAACATTATCAACATATTTTATTGCAAATGATGGGCTTCACAGATTCAACACAAGAGGTAGACTCAACCTACACCAGGTGGGACATAGACTTAAGTTGCTAGATAACGATCCAGTCCATATGGGAGTTAAAGTATTCAATAAACTGCCAGATGACATAAAACAAGTTATGCACACTTGTAGCAGAGAGACATTTAAGCTCAAAGTAAAATCATTTTTTCTGGAACATGGATTTTATACTGTAACAGAATATTTTAATCATGTATAAAAAAGGTTTAAAATACTATTCTTTATTTTTTACTTTATTATTAACTAGTGACTTATCCATATATGGAACACTATAAGTTTGGTTTGGAATCTAGATGTTCAGTGTTTTGAATCTCTGATTATTACCTAATAATTTTGTCTACCATGCCATCAGGCACTACTTATATTGTATACCTACCTATGTACCTAGTTATAAGTTAGTTTTTAGGTAGCCTATATGGGATAACTTTCAATACTCTAATGTCTTAATGACATTATTATGAGTGCAATAAGAAAGTCTTATAAATAATGTAACATGCTCAAATGTTAATATAAGAATGCAAATAAAATAAAAAATAAAAGAATATAGAAGCTAAAGGCAGACGAGGTAATGATTTTTGATTAATGACCAACCCTAACCTGACTAACCAAATCGAGAAAGAAACCCTCGCCCTCGCTCATACCTGCGTAAAGGTAATTAATTATAATTAATGTTTGGTGGTCAGTTCAAAGGCAGCAGATATTTGTTGCAGAACTGTTCCATCCTTTCAGTTCAGATGTATAGGCCTAATGCAGCTACAATTCAGAGATTAAAATGTACCCGTCCTGATGGTCTAGTGGTTAAGACGCCTGCCTGGTATGCGGGAGACCCGTGGTTCGAATCCCGGTTGGGGCGGACTTTTTTAATTTCTGAATTGTAGTAAATAATAACAATTACACCTATGGGTAGAGGTAATGAGAAATGGTGATATAAAAACCCAAATTTCGTTTTAAAAAACCCAAATTTCGCGTTTTTCGCGATTTCAAAAAAATTGTCAAAAACGTTACTAAAAAATAAAAAAAATCACTAAAAAAAAATTGTACGCACTGTTATTTTGGTATACTATTTTCGCGGAAGCCGTGATACGCGCCGTTATTTTGGAGGTATATTTCCGTGAAGCCTGTGACGTCACAGTACCCCGCCTACCGCGCGCGTAATATTCGGTCTGGACCGGCACCTCCACCAAAACTGGACCGGCACCTCCACATCACTTTACATTTTGCACACTAAAAGGTCCAATTTCGCGATTTAATTCGCGTTTTGACCAGTTTGATGTAATTTCGTTCGTTATTTCGCGCTATACAAGAAATTTCGCGAAATTCGCGTTTTCAAAATGTGTTTTTTCCATCACTAAATGATGTAATTCGTCGACAATATTACATTTTAGGCAATAAAAAGGACATTTAAAAAAATTCGCGAATTTCGTTATCACCATTTTTCACTACCTCTACCTATGGGAGTGTTTCCCGACTAACCAAATCGAGAAATGCACATGATAATGTCAATTGTGGGCATATGAAAAAAAGAAGATAGGCTAGGCTACCCCTGCCAAAACACCCGACTCGAGCTATATTTCTCAGGGTAACAAAATTGAAGTCTTTGCTGAGCTCATCCAACAAGCGTAAAATAATGTGCGCAAGTGTCATGATAATAGTGTTTTAAATAACAAATAATCTTCATTGACATTTTTCACTTTATTTTCAGCACCAAAGTAAAGCAGCCAAGGTAAGACGAGTCTAGAACGTTCCACGGTAGACTTTAAAAAATACAATAATGTCCTAAATTTTTTGAATGGAATTGAGCAACTGTGACATTTCATTTATCAGGGTTCTAATATTCATTGGTGCCTGAATGCTGAAAGTTAGAACTGGGTTCATTCAATGGAGCAAGTAGGCCTAAGTTACTTGTCCGTTAAGCCTTATTGTTCTTTAGAGCATTTTGAAATACTGTAGCACTATTTTCATCATGTTTGTGTCCAATTATGGAGAAACAATTTCTAGCTCTTGCACTTACCAAACTCTCTTTATCTTTGTATCCATTTGCATTCATATAATCTGGTGGAAAAGGCTTAAGACAAGAGTCCCATCTGTAATGAGTAATGGCACAGAGAAAAAGACTCCACTTTAAATCTGCTGCTGCAATATCTTTTTGTAAAAGAGACAGCAAAGAGAAAATCTTCTAGTCTGTTGGTTGGCTTGTTGGGATTTCCAGATCGATGCCATTAGAAGCATTGGGTGTTCGATGTCGTAATGCCGAGTCATCGGGTAGATTTTGTTCTCCTTCCATATTCAACCGGACTGGATCTGATCATTCCTAAATACAGAAACAGACATTATTACGAGTGTGAGGGAGGTATATTTATGATTAAACCGATGGGGGAGAGAAAACTTGTAGGCTAATTAAAAAAGGATACCTAAATGTTTATGAAACGCAAGAACAAAAGGTGCCGGAAATTAAATGGACCTGGGCCTAGCTGCAAGAGACAATCAAACATTTAACAAAAGAGGAGGAGGCTAGGACAAGACTGAAGGGCTTCTTCTTATCCATTGATATACAAGAAACCAAATTAATTTACCATAGGGCCTAGCCTACCTATTTTTTGTAAAAAAAAAATAAGAAATTAAAAAATCCATCTCGGCGGGGAATCGAACCTTTTTAAATTACAAAAAATCAATTAGGCCTACACCCGAAAGGGAGTGTTTCTCGATTAATGAAATTGAGAAATACCTTCCTTACATAATATGTTTGGGTTTGGAATACGAATCCTACCCTGTGAAAGTGCTTGGATGAAGCGGCGGAGAAGAGATGCCACGTAAAGCTGTCAAGGTGACAAAACATTCTTTGAGGTGGCGAGACTTTATACGGACGTACAATAAGACAGTATGTAGAGGAGATTGTAGCTCGGCTTGTAGGCTGTATTCTTTATTTACTAGGAAAACGCTTAAGTCCGCCGCGTTGATGGATGAGTTTTTTTGTAAGTTTTTAGTTTGCGTAGGACCACTTTTTCTTTGCAAGTGCTTTTTGAATGCATTGTAGGTGATTGTTGTCAAGTTTCTATTGTTACTTGTTATTGTTATTATAAATCTTAAAAAAAACTCATATTAAAACCTTTATTTCTATGGATTCTGGCTAACTTTTTCAACTTTTTCTTTCAAAAGGTACTACATCACCATAACCTTAATGTCCATGTGAAATATGAACGTTGTAGCTCCACCCGTTTGGTCTGAATCGGCCCAAATGTCACGAAAATATCGCACTAAAAAAAGAAAAAAATCGTGAAAGTACGATACCTATTCATGAGAAATATTTCTTCGATTGTACCCAAAAACGTGGCAAGTCTAAGTTCAGAGAAAACGAAGGTCCCCTCCAATTTTCATCAAGATCGAATATGCCGTTTGCCCGGTAGCGTACGAACAAACAGACAGAAAAACTAACAAAAAACAAAACACCCGAGCTATTTTTCTTGGGGTAACGTAAGTGAAAAAAACAAAACAAAAAAACTGAAAGTCAAATTGAAGTCTTCGCTTTGCTCATCCAATTATTATTTATATTATTTATTATTATCATTATTATTTATTTATTTATTGGATGAGCGAAGCGAAGACTTCAATTTCACTGACCCCCCAAAAAATTTAGCTCGGGTTTTTTTTTTTTTTTTTTTTTTTCCGTCTGTTTGTTCGCTCTCTACCGGGCAAACGGCATATGCGATCTTGATGAAAATTTGACACGACTGTTAACTGTTAAAACTGTTAACTGACGATGTAATGTGAAATTTATTTCTTTGTATTTACCGCGCACGCGCGATAAAGAGAACCGACTTTGCCCTGTCATGTTGTTATTTACTGGTCCGAGTGCCGCCCGCTTTGACAGCTCAACACGTGCCGCCGACCGCATGGGTAATGCATTCCTTTTAGATTTGCTCTCCGTTTGCCCCCCCCCCCCCCCCCTCCCACTTATACGATCGAAGTATTTCAGTACTGGGGCATACCCACTCCACTACTGGCCTCTTTTCCCGACGAGATTGAATGATGAGCATATGAATTCATTTTCAAGCACATGTATCTATCTATGCCATGTGATCATTTTATTGTGGTGACAAAATCAAATGCAGTCTTGAGTAGCCAGCCTCAGTTTAACAAGTGTTGCCAGCATCATTGATTGAAAACAATGATCTTGCAAGTTGCAATTATTATCGCGTAAGAAAAACACGGCACTGCCTGCTGAGAGAGAATGTGAAGTGTACTGTGTCTGAGCTGGCAGGCCAGCCGGCCGAGAGAGGAGAGTGAGAGCCGTGCCACTGGCAGCGCGAGTGGGAGGGGAGGGGTAACCGGTCTCGTAGGCGGCAGCTGCCGGCTGGCGGGGTGGGGAAGTGAACCTGACACACAGCTTCACAAAAGATCGCGTTACTGGAAAAGAAGGCTGGAAGGAAATCGTCGGTCGCCGGTTGGTGTTTGGAAAAGGCAAAAATGATGCATTAGGGTAAATTTAACATTGAGAAACACAACATTTTGAACGATACGGTGAGGAAAACGATCGATTGAGGAACAGTGGATGCGGGAATTTTTAACATTGTGTAAATGGGACTTTTGCAAAAACTTTTCAAATATAGCGATCATGGCGGGAAAACGGACGATGCGGGAACAATCCATAGCCTGGTTTTACTGCATTTTATTTACTACGTGATAAACTTGGCGTGTGCGCATTGAATTAAGATAAGTTATGAAAATGTTGTTTGTAGTTTATTTTTACGTCTGGAAGATTTGATGGAATTTCCAGCTGCTCAAAATGAGTTTTTCCACTCATGCGATTTATTTAACGGAACAGATAATACACAGCATAATTACCCCTTTCCCTCCCGCGCGAGGCCGGCCCCCGTGATGTCGCGTAAACAATGCTAGCTGGCGACACTACACTGGCCTTTGAGAGGGTGAAGGTCGCTCTCTGTGAAGTACGATTTCAGCATGTTTTAAAGATTCAACGGCGTTATTAAAGTGACCAATATTTATTACGTGACACTGACAGCATTCGGAGATAAAATACCTAGCGCGAGCTCTAATGAATGAACTGATTACGTAAGTTCGGCGCGAGGGGGGGGGGGGGGCACTGAGATAGCAACGAGGCAATTAACCGTGAGCTGCCTACGATCCGATATCGGTTACACTATGCAGATGTGCCACATAAACAATTTCGTAATCGGTGCTTGATGTTACTCCCGGTTACTCCTGCTTGCGATTGCACAACACGAAGCAAGCGCCGATAATGCGTGATTTTACGAGTTTTTGAAAATTAACCGGTTAAAAACCGGCTTTTACAACCGGTTAATCGGTTAAGAGAAACCTTAACCGTCGTCATCACTAGTCCTAATAGCCTATATAGGCCATGTGTTCAGTCCTAAAGCCTAGATATGCAATCTACCGTTTCAGCAGGCCCATTATCCATGAATCAGATCTTGCCCCAGCCTGCACTAGCTTGTGCCTTGAGCCTACGCGTAAGCGGTAAGCCTAGTGCATTGCACCTATGTTAGGCCTACATTTTTGTTGTAAAAATTAACTAGGAAAACGCTCAGTTGGACGCGTTGTTGAGCGAGCACCGGTACGTGCAACATGACCCGAGTACGACATTCCCATAAGGCCCACCACACAGTGTAGGCCTAACTGGATATTGACAATGTAGGCCTACACTTTATACTAGGAAAACGCTAAAGTCCCGCCGCGTTGATGGATGAGCTTTTTAAAATTTTTAGTTTGCGTGGGATATCTTTACTTTTGCAAGTGCTTTGTTTTGCTGCCTACGCATTGTAGGTGATTGTTGTCAAGTTTCTATTGTTACCTGTCAATTGGTATTATTTACCGTAAAAAACGTATATTAAAAGCTGTATTTCTATGGATTCTGGCTAACTTTTTCAACTTTTTCAACTTTTTCTTTCAAAAGGTACTACATCACCAAAACCTTAATGTCCATGTATAATATGAACGTTGTAGCCCCACCTGTTTGGTCAGAATTGGCCCAAATGGCACGAAAATATCGCACAAAAAATCAAAAAACTTATATTAAAAGCTTTATTTCTATGGATTCTGGCTAACTTTTTCAACTTTTTCTTTCAAAAGGTACTTCATTACCATAACCTTAATGTCCATGTATAATATGAACGTTGCAGCCCCACCCGTTTGGTCAGTATTGGCCCAAATGTCTCGAAAATATCGCACTAAAAATCGAAAAAAAATCGTAAAAGTACGATATTCATGAGAAATATTTCTTCGATTGTACCCAAAAACAATACACCTCTAAGTTCAGAGATTTCGAAGGTCCTGTCAAATTTTCATCAAGATCGGATATGCCGTTTGCCTGGTAGAGAGTTAACAAACAGACAGAAAAACAAACAAACAAAAAAAAAAAAAAACAAAAAAAAAAACACCCGAGCTAAATTTTTTGGGGGTCAGTGAAATTGAAGTCTTCGCTTCGCTCATCCAACTATTCCAACATCTTTGCATTGTACTAATTCATGTCATGCCTTCTAAAGTGTATCTTTGTATCTTCACTGCCTCCTTAATTTTTTAACATCATTTTTCGAATTATGATTACCAATAAGTCTTTAAGGTCTTGACCGATTTAGCTGAAAATTTGGAAAATAAGAGAGAATGTTGTACTTATTGACCCTGCAAAATTTCATAACGATCGGAACATTTTTATTTTTTTATTTTTTTATTTTTTATTACCAACGATCGGATTTTGTTCAAAAACTATACAGCAACCCGCCTAGGTAGTATGTACATGTGTAAAAAATTTCAGGTCGATCAGAGAAACGGTGCGACCTGTATCGAAGCAGTAACAGAAAAAAAAAAAAAAAAAAAAACAGACATTCGAGCCATAAGAGTCAAGTGGAGACGCTCGCTACGCTCGCTCAATTAATGTGTTTTCATTATTTATTACTGTATTTATGCGAGTATAGGCCTCGGGTATATTTGAAATTGTCAAGTTTAAAAAGTGGGGTGCGGCCATTATGTGAAGCCATTTATCAATAGTATTTATATCCAAAAAATCTTTAAAATCTGAGTGGTCAAAATAAGGGTGCGGCCTTTACTCGAGGGCGGCCTATAAGCGAGTAAATACGGTATATTGCTTACCATGTAATTCGATATCAGTCACCACAATATTTTAACCTCACTTAAAATAAAAACAACAACAATGCGCCAACATGAAAGTTTTACAAAAATGTCCGAAAACCGGAAATACAGTATCGTGATCACAGCCCCCTATTAAGTAACGTATCCTTTCGAAGATAGATTTAAATCCATGCTCAGACAGTACCAACTTAGCCTACCAAGCCAAGCAGATCCGGACGGACAAATAGACAATACACTGACATGAGTGTGGTGGGGAGGGGAGATAACTCAGAGCGGACAGCACGGACTTCATGGGAACACTGATGTGTACCAACACGATCATATGAAACAAATGTTGTTGTTCTACTTTAGATCATGTGAACTTAATACTGAAGAACACTAACATCAACTTAATAAATATTATATTGGTTTATGTATGCATTTTATTATTTCACTAATTACGTACCGTATTGATACTAAAACGTAGGCCTAGGCCTATTATTGTTAATTGATATTTGAGTATGCACAGTCATCTCGGTCAAACAGACAGAACAAACATATTTTGACGGGACCCATCCTAACCTACGTTGTTAGGTGAGGTGATTTACTGTAGACCTACCTTCAATATGTTCACGGATGAATGGATCATCCATGATATTACGTCGATGCTTCTTCAGGATCGATTCAAACTCGTTTGTATTGTTGTTCTGGTAGGATGAAACAAGGTTCGTCATAGCTAATATCTCTGGGTCGTTCTTGTAGGGTTTGGCTTCTTGCGAGTCAAATGGATTGATACCGGACTTCATTAATCTGAGAAACATATAGTCTGTTACCAGGCTTGCATAGTATCGAGTTGACAAGTGCAATTAATATTTATTGAAATTTACCAGCCCAAAGGGCAGTCTTTATTGCAGATTCTCTGGAAAAAAATTAAATTCATGACACACTAAATATTTTAACCCAGGGTTGCTGCCGACTTTTTTTTCAAATCCTGTAAGAGGACGTGAAATGTCCGCAAATATCCGTGAAAAGAACGAAAAACAGTAATTTCTTTGATGCAACCTGCTAAAATGACGATATTTCCATTTTTATCATCATTAAGGTAGGGCCTAACACCTTTAAATAAGCTGCAGTTGTCATCAGCAGGTGAAAAGTTATGCCCCCCCCCCCCAGCCTGAAGGGCAGGGATTTTATGTTTTCTTTGCTCTCCCAACCTGTCAACCTTTCTCCAATCTAATTTTATCATCATAACCTACAAAATAGCCAAGGCCTACCTTACAGACTTGAATATATGGACCAAAAACGTCTGTGACTGCTTCAGATGTTACTAAAATGCATACAAATGTGTATCTTTTGATGAAAAATTCATTTTTTGAACATGAAATCATCATTTCTGCTCTAGGCCCTAGTTAAAAGAGGCCGAAGCCGAGGCTTGGCCTAGGCAGGCAAGGCCTGATGAATGATCACTAAGATTTTGACCTAGGCCCATCCTCTATGACGTGCATAGATAACAAGGCCTATAGAACTTTTTCTTAACTTTTTAATCACAAAAATTTGAATTTTCTCAATGTGGCTATGTGCTGTCTCATACCCTTTCTTTGTGTTTTTTCCCTAGTGCTCTACTTTCTGTATTTCTTATTCACCCTGTCTTTCTGACCTAACCTAACGTCACACTGTTTCGGTAATTTATTTCTTCATTGTATTTCTTGTCGTCTCCGAACCACCCTTGCGAGGATGGACATGTGTTCACCTTCCCTACATCCCGCTAGCACTCTGGGTGCTACCAACTTAATTCTGTTTATTCTTTTGGTCACTATATGTGTGGTAACGCTTTCATTCACATTGTTTAATAATTAGTAATAGTAATGTTTAATTTAAGTTGTCTTTATAGATTTGTGTTTTATAAGTAGGGTAAGTGGATTGTGTGGATTGACATGTCTAATTAGTCTTTTAGTTTATTTTAGTCTAAATTATATTCTTAGGTTGGTGACCACGTGAGAGGGGGAGGGGGTCAAGTTTGGCTTGGCTTCGAGGGTGTTGTGACGTAAGTTGGTCTACGGATCCCAGAAGTACGAACTGCGGTTCTGTGCTTCTCTTCATTGTAGAATTTACATCAAATCAACAGTATCTTTAATAATTTCTACATGTACGTGTATTTCTTTAGCTCCTCTTCCTTAATTAGCCTGGTGGAGAGTGTAGCAAAGCTGTAACATAGTTGTAACTATCAAAACATCTGCTGACATGAAACTTCACAAAGACAATGCTGAAGACAAGAGGGTACCACTGCATTGTTAATGCGACCACTACTATCACAGTTCACAGTAACCGCCACGCGCGGGCGTGGGGAGGGGTTTTATGACGCTGTGTATTGTCTATAGGCCTACTGTGTCATAGCTCGCGATCGAAAAAAAAAAAAACGTTTTGAACGGCTATGAATTCCATCAAATTCACGATTTGGGAGATACTTTTTGTTGCAACATCGTCAATTAGTAATGTAAAGGACGAAACATGTACAGGTTTTTGTGACCAGGGTGTAAACGTTTAGTGAAATACACACTTTCTGACATCCCTACTTATAACATACAATCAAACACAGTCCAGGGCTGAATGTGTGAAATAAATCAATAAATTAACTATTAAGAGATTTTGAAATAGACATTTAAGGTTGTAATAAATGTTGTCCCGAGCTCATCCATCTGTCTTACGGTGTCTGCTCGGGAAGCAGCAGACGTCACCACTGTGTGGGGTCAGGTTTCCACTCCCCAGGTCCAAGGTCGCTGTTGTCCCATCCGTCAGATGATCTAGTCCATCTCGCGTTGAGGCTTCACCGACGTCCACGCTCCACCGACAGCCTGGAATTACAAAATAATAAAATATAGGACTTAAATAGGCTAAAAACCCCAAAAATAATTTTTTACCACGTGATCTATAGCACAATACTACACTTAAGACCGTTTAAAAAATTATACCTTGAAACTGTGATTTAACACGATTTTTTTATATTTTTTTTTGATCCAGAAATTGGCGAAAAATGGTGTTTTGGAAAATTACCTAAATCGGCTTTAACCTGCTTCTTTTTTGGTCCACATGGATGCAGGGCTGCCGTTTTAACGGATTTTATCCGTTTTTACGGATATTAAGGGTGCAAAACGGATAAACGGATTTTTAGTCTTATTACGGATATTTTGTTAATTACGTTTTCTATGCTTATTTTCGTATATTTGAATCTGCGCGGGCTAATTTCGATTGTAAACATTGAAGGCGGGGCGATAATCGATTCGACTTTCGATAGGGGGCGGAGCATGGGCGGAGCCGTGTCCCACTCCCAGATGTAGTAGGAACTGCTTCCATTGAGAAACAGCCAATCAGACTGCACAGTTGCTTTTGGATGGCTTTTGGGGAGGATGAAAGTTAAATTGAACAGCCAAGAGCCTACAAAATTGTTTTCTTTTGTTTTTGTTTATAAAGTTTGGATTATGTGAAATTAAAAGTGAAAAATAGAATTAGTATTATGATTAAAATGTTATTATCAAGTTCTGCAATGTTATTATAGAACACAACACATGGGCCTAGGCTAGGCCTAGGTCAAAATTGTGATGCAACATTCATAGGGCCTAGCTAGGCCTAGGGCCTAGGCCCCAGGCCTAGAATTTTTTAACCAGGTCAGAAAATATTATTTTAATGTTTAAAATGGATTTTCTGTAAATAAATAACATTTTAAATTTTTATGCAATCTTAATTAAAGCAACCACGGGCGTTTCTGGCTCCTTTCTTCTCGTCTGTGCATGGGCCTAGGCCCTTGGCAACTTTTAGGTTAAGATGGTAACAAAATATAAACATCACATTTATCCATTTTCATAGTTTGATCAATGAAATCAACGTTTTTAGACTTTTCACGGATATTTGCGGATATTTAATGTCCTCATACAGGATTTGAAAAAAATATCAGTGGCAGCTGGCAGCCCTGTACTAGAGCATAGTACCAATCCAAAATGCTCATTTTTTTACCTCGTGTCTTGAAATTGTGCCCAAATATACCCTCAAACACGCAAAAATATGCATTCCAAAATCACACCTCATATATGGTAATCAGCATATTTTGACCGAACTACTTGCCCAAATTACAAAACAAAATACAGTAAGATCTCTCTTATCCGATCTCCTCTTATCCGATGTTCCGTGTTAACCGAGCCGCCAAAAAAAAAAAAAAAAAAAAAAAAAAAAAAGTTTTAAATACGTAAATAAAACATAAAAATAATTACAGACGCCGCGCCGCACTTTTTTTAAATGTACTCGCATACATTTGTAGGCATGCCTTACGAGTGAGTGCAAAGAAGATAGATCGGCGATATATCTCGACTTTCGAGCAGTGTGCATCAGTGTACTGAGCGTATAGAGTTCAGTGGTCAGTGTGCGTCGGGCGCATCGCCGGTAAGCGTCAGTGCCACCCACTGAGCATATAGAGGTCAGTGTGCGTCGCGCGCCTGCGCGTGCGCATACGATCCAGCCATCTCACACACAGCTGTTCAAAGATGGTCGTTGTGGAACTAGATGCAATCATGTTTCAACCGATTCACGAAATTCGTAATCACGACGCATTGAATTGTTATTCCTGGGCTTATCTTTTCTTTCCCAGACTTATCTTGCGTCGTGAGCTTCAGCGCGGGCATAGTAGTGAGAGGTTTTCCCACATGAGAAAGAGAGCTAGGCCTAGGCCTATGTTTGCATTGTAGGCCTAGGCCTACTGCGTCGAGTTTAGGCCTAGGCCTAGGCCTAGACATACGTTTTTATTACGACATGTAGGCCTAATTGTGTACGTGTGTTCGTGAGCTTGAATTACAAGCTATTAAATCATTTAGTATACCCTGTATGAAGTGTATCGTGTGTATTTTATGTTCCTTTATCCATTACATGTGTCATATATCATTTTACCACATCAGGCTATGCTACGAGAGCAAATAAACAATTGATCCGCGCCATCCGAGTTTTTCGCAAATCCGAGGTGCCCCCGGTCTCATCCAACTCGGATAAGAGAGATCTTACTGTATAGAGAATTTACAGAAAAGGCTGTCGAGTACGTCAATAATGGCCAATATTTTTTTGGATCAAAATCCTCCAAGGTCACGGGGCATGAAGATCGTCCCCATGTTGATTCTTATGGGAGATTTTTGCCGATGGGACCTAGCTCGAAAAATGTTTAGTTTGAAATTTTTTTGGGAGGTAATGGTGGCCCCAATAACTTTTCTGTTGATTGCTTAATTCATTAGGCCTACTAGTTTGCCTGAATGAAATATATTTTAAGAGTTTAGCGGTTAAATACCCCTTTAAGGACTTGCTAACTTGTAATGTAGGCATGGAGCTGGATGGGGAGGGAGGTTTAGCTCAAATGGAACAGCACGTCCACAATCGTGTACTTCCGGTGTGTGCCTGTTTGACCATTTTGATTGTTATGAACAAGCTAGGCACTATCATCAGGGTAATCTTTGCTACGACCATAAACTATGGTAGGTCCTAGGTTACCGTGGTTACCACGCGTCACTTGAAAGTAAAACATCAAAGTGTTTCAATGTCAATCAATGTGTGTGCCTTGTACTAGAAAAGAATGATGTTGATGATGATGATGATGTCATTGATGTTATCGATGTTTAACGGAAAGACTGGTTTACGTACTGGGGGGCCCTGCCCCCCAACCCCCGGCCGGGGCTGCCGCCCCTGGACCCCGCTCCTACACGACTATTCCGCGACGGTTCGTTTTCCGCCTAAAGTAGTTTAGAGCACGTACTGTGATGGACAACTATAAAACTAGGCATTTTGAGCTAAAATAACTAGTGTGCCGTTTCGCATTCAAATATATATACGTAAGGGGGATGAAATGGGTGCCCGATGTAGTAAAAACGAGAAACCAAAAGACTATAATAGAATGGGTAGGTAACCAATGTTTAGGACTAGATGTAAACACAAAAACGGTTGACTTGCAACAAGTCCAGTTGATGATTTGAACAAATAGACTCGAATACCTGCAGGTTGTGTAGGTAGACTTGTTGTTGTTGTTGTTGTTGTTGTTGCAGTGCGAGAGTCGCTTGTTGTCGAGAAGACCTGGGAAACGAGGCGAAACACGACAAACTGGAAGAGTGTACCTGTAGACAATAAGAGACGTGTTGTAATGCCGAGAGTGAAAATGTATTGAAATATTTAAAATTTGACCACAGTTGACGTAAACATTTGTACATTATGAGGATAATTTATGTAATAAAAGTTGAAATGAATACCCTGTTTAATTTTTTTTTGTATTTATTGTAATCGACTGTAGAACATTACAATTGTTGAACAAGATTTATTGAAAAAGTGTTGTTGGAAATTGAATCACAGTCAATTAGTAAATCAAAGTGTGTCGAAAAAGTATCTAGCATGATACAATTCAAAGATGAAATCAAAGTTGAATGTTTGTAGAAATATGGTGGTATTTACCTACACAAACAAGACTAGAGTGGGAGGTAAATAAATTGTAAAATGTTTATAGGGAACAAGGGTAGTATGACGGAATGGCAAATTTTGCACCAATTTGTTTTGTTGTTCAAAACCATGCAAAATCACTAGTAAATTAAAAATAAAAATGCGGAAACCCACTTTTACCGACAATTTCCAAAGAAAAAAACATGAAAAAACGTAGCGAGGAGTGACGCGGCCTAGGCCTACACTGAGAGAAAAATTCTCAAAACTTTTGCTAGAATAGACTAAATTCAAGTGTTTGCAGACAAACAGAATGCTCGAAATGGCATAATATAACATTCTGTTAGAAAGTCAAAACACGTTTTGTCTTCTACAGCTCACCAGTTATTCTGTACAATCATGACAATCAGCTAATATTTCGTGATGTTATTGTGAACTTTGCAGAACATACAATTATAAATCAGCTGAACGAATCCAAATTCTTAGCACATTAAGAGCCTACATACTGAGAATATTCTGCTGACTCCACAATTGTTTTGCTGAGTTTACACATTGTTCTACAGAATTATTTAAGTATTTACCTAAGTAGTCAAAACAGTTATGCTGGTTATACAACCTATTTTGCTATACTTTAAAAATGCTTTACTGATATCATAGATGAGTCTGCTAAATTAGTAAAATTGTTTTCTAGTAAACCAAATCATATTGCTACTTCAGTAAAACAGTTTTTCTTTCCTACCAATTTAGTTTTCCTTTTGAGTAAAATGGTTTCAGTAATACATCAAACTAATGTGCTACACTAGTAAACTAGTTTTACAGGTATTACAAATAATTCTACTGAATCAGTGAAAGGATTGGGCTGTAGAAAGGTGTAGATTTCTAAAATAAAAATCAGAAAATAAGGACAAATATTTATTAAACATATCAAATACACATTTATTATTATTATGACATGAGTGAAAAGGCCAATTGGCTATGTAACTGGTCTTCTTCTTTGGTCTCAGTACGGTAGGCCTACGCGTTTAACAGGCACTTTCAGATTGCACCCGTCAGTCCCTGTTCAGCTCACTTGAAAAGTTGGGCTAGGGTTGACCGACCATCCAGCTGGGTTCGGCTTACTACAAATGGCATGTAGACTAATTAACTTTCTTCCGTAGGCCTATAACAAGGACACAATATTGTTTTCCTTTACTAGGTTGATAGAATTCTTTGTTCCTATAGCTTTAAGCTTCTTAGAAATGTGTAGGTAGGGCTACTTTAAAGGTGGGGGTCCTAAGGCCTAGGCCCTACTTGACCTGTGGCCAAATCCTATGCACAAGCGTCAATTAAAGTTCCATCTAAGCCTTGGCCCTACACATTGGCCTAGGCCTAGGCCTAGTTGAGCCAAAAAGTTCGTAGGCTAGGCCTAGGCTAGGAAAAGCGGATTCCTTTTGGCACGGGATTGAGATTCAAATTGGTAACTTAACCTAACTTTGTTGAACTTTTTTGCTTTGGAGGGGTCCAAATCTAATTTCAGAATTGAGGTGGCCTACCGTAGGTACTGTAGGGGGTTAGTGTAGGTGTTTAACTAGGCCTATTACGTATGTCCATTGCCTTCTGGTATTTTAGGCCGCGCGAATCTCAATTTCGTGCCGAAAAAAGCCCGGTCTAGGCCTAGGCTAGCAAGGACAGGGATAGTTTTACTAGGCTAGTTTTTGAAGTAATTTCAAGCACAGAATCTAACATCTTTATCTTAGCAGGTAGATCACAACAGAACTGATGATTAATACTTAAGTATAAGATTCTTACCTTTGAACTTGCTAATTACATCCTCTCCAAAGCCCAGGAGCCAAGTGTCAACTCAACAAAC
>JAMZAV010008118.1:0-25857 GCA_024449915.1 Sweltsa coloradensis | reverse complement strand
TATAATCAAAACCAAAAAAATGTTTAATTGCAATTAATTTTTGCAGTAAACGCTGAGAACTCAATTGTTCTTAGTTACGTATTATTATTTTTAAATGTTGGCATTAGAATTCATAATTTCAATTATAATGCTTCATATTACGTCGGTAGGCCCAATAAAAAATGTAGCAAAATGTAAAAATTCGTTAACACATCTTCTGTTGTTATTGTCTATTTTCAATTTTCATCATTAATAAACTTGTCTAGAAAGTATATTTTTAAATTATTATAGTTACATTATTACATATTGATACCCTAATTGCAAAACCTCTTATCTACATTTCTAAAAAACTGATATGCAATATTTCAAAGCCCGCTAAAATGGTTCTAATGACCAAAAAGAGCTGGTCTTTTTTTTTTTTCAAAAATTTAAAATTTAAACAATTTTTTAAAAAAATCAGCTCTTTTTGGTCAAAACAACTATTTTGGAAGGCTTTGAAATATTGCATTTCAGTTTTTTAGAAAATGTAGATACGAGGTTTTGCAATTAGGGTATCGATATTTAAAATATTACAATTAATTTGTAAATTTGTGAATACTACTTCAGTCCTGGGTAAAACCAAGAACTACAGTTTCTTGAGGCAGGGTATGAAGTCCAAAGTATTGATGTTACAAATAATTTGACAATTTTGTGATTCCAGTCCAGTCTCATGTAATAGCAAAGATTAGCCATGTCTAATTTTTGTTAATGGTAGCTCATTGGCAATCTAAGAATATTTATTTATTATGCAAACAATTGATATGGTAGTATTTGTTATGTCATTTAATTTGAATGTTCTACTATATTTTACTGATACAGATAAGTAGCCCTTACCATACTAATCGAATAACCACTAATGGTCAATCGAAATACCATAAACAATTTAAATAATCACTGTTACAACTGTATACACCCAGTATGGAGACTGCTTGAAATAAATCTCAGAATAACAGTGAAGATTTCAAGCATGTCCTGGTTCTACTGATGCAAAACAGAGCTGATTGAGTAGAGAGATTTGCAAATGTTTGTGTAGGTGTTCGGAGGTGGGCGAGCGACTTAGGTGTTCTGTGCACTGTGATGTGGGTGATCCACGGAGAATGTTCAAGGCGTATCGCAATAATTACCAATTACCGTCCATATGAAATAGATTTGCTATGAATTAATCATTCAATCAACTAATAACATAACTCAAAGTCAAACTGGTCTTTGAAGAGCGATATTTTACTAGCTACAGTTGCGGTCGAGAATCCGGTTTTTTATTCGTTATTTGTATTGTAATTTATCGCACTGTAGTTGTAAAGGTAAAACAAATGATGGTAGTTTCAGATTGACTCAAGTTCACGTGTTACTTGTAAGTGCATCAACATATCGCAAGAGTTGACGCATTATAATTAGATAGAAAGAAGAATGCTAACTCTAATGATAGTTATTTTACCTTGTGAAATTTAGTAGGCTATGCCGCTATTGGTGTAAATAAATATTACATTATTGTAATAGGGTTGGGGTACTTGCAGCTTCACATTGCCCATGTTATAGCAATCTTTGGTTATAGTAGGCAGTGGCGGCCTGACCATACAAATTCGGGGCCATGGCCCCGCGAGAAATAGGTGGGTGGGTGGTCAGGTCAGGGTGGATGGGGTGGTGGGTGGGGGGTGGGACGGTCGTTGTGTGGGACGTAAGTAAGTAGGCCTATTAATCATTGAGTGTTTGCTGCATAAATATGAGCTATTAAAGAAATAGTATCATGCCTATATGATGAAAACTTCCCGAACAAGCCAATACTCGTGTCAGATGGGAATGTAATTATTGTGATGGTTTTAAAATGCGCGCTCAAAAGATCGTGCCAAATAAACTGAAAAAGAACAAAGTCACCCAAACGCGCGGTACCACCAAGCATCTAATATTTTTTCTGTAACCACTACTACCAGTGGTGCCGGGTGGATATGGGTGTCCGCGGGGGGTGGGGAGGAGGGGGGCCAGGATCCCTGGCCAAGCTTTTAACATTTGATAGTCCTATTTTTTCGGTTTCTTGAGCCAACATTTTTGTTAAAAACCCCAATCGAGCACAAGGACAAGACCTTCCAGGTACAGTAGCGCCCACCCCACGGGAGCAAGGTAGCGGCCGCTCCAGTAGCCTGGGAGGGGTGGAGGGGGGGGGGGCAAAGAAAAAGTATGAGAGAGGATAAAAGAAAACACGCGGCAATTCGAAAGAGGGTGTCACTGTAATGGGAATTAATACAAGAAAACCACACCAATGTTTATGTATGAACCTATCTGGCGTAGGCTGAACTGCTGAAGTAGACACAAGAAAAAGTGTAATACACTGATTTGTGTTAGCGCTGTGGTAAGAAAATGAATTAAAATAATGAAACACATTAAAAATAAAAGTTACAACACCCCTAAAAATATTAATAACAATAATTGTAAGGCACCTACTAATTATATTAAAAAATCAAGGACAAAGCCAAAACTATGAGATAAGTTTTACGCCACTGGCCGGTCTGGTCCGTCATTGTTTTTAAAGCTATCTTACCAAGAAGTGTCCGACAATACTTTTCAGTATATCCAGCTATTGCTATCTTCGATGACATAAAATAAATGTAAAGGTAAATCAACTCCACTCTATTATTTATATGCATATATTATTTAAGAATAGTTTAGTTGTGAATTAGAATATTCATTTCATTTTTATATATTAATATTAAAAATTGAGAAGGGTACACACGTCGCCGAAATATCCTGGTAATGTCAGTTCGACTGCACAAAAACTACATTATTTTTTATGTTGCATTTAGCCCACTACTTTTTTCTAAAAAGCACCAAATGCACTCTAAAAACCTGATAAAAAATTTCGCCTGCGGCGCAGTTGTTGGGGGGCAGGCCCCCCAAACTCCCCTAATTTTTCCGCGAAGGTACAAGTTGGGATTTTTGCCCGTCCCGGACAAGATTTCTGTAGACGCCCTTGCCGGTGGGTATGCTTAGCTGTTTGCCACGGCATATTTAAGGGCTCGCCTGAAAAAGTGTGTTAGGCCAATAGCAAAAAATATGTCGCCATCACGTGGGTGCATGGGCACCCGCAGGAGAGGGCAAGGGGGGCAGTTGCCCCACCCCCCCCCCCCCCCCCACCATGGCCACGAGCCAGCAGAAGTGCTAATTTGCCCTTATTTGATGTCTGGATTTATGATTAAACTTGTACAATCGATTTCTTTACTGATGAACGTATGTTAAATTTAATGGTTGGCAATTTTCTGCGAAATGAGTAGCTTATTGTGTCTTTTACCTGCAATAGTTCGTCTTGAGTTTTGAAAAGAATATCACACCATGGAATAATGCGAATTTTGATCGTCACAGTAAAAGGCTTGCGAAAAGGAAGATGTGAGGTGGGGTAAAGTCATATTATCTCAGTAATCAAAAAAACTAATAACCGCCCAACTCATTGTTGGGAATCTGAAGCTTTTGACTTAAGGACAAAAAAAGGGTGTACATTTTTTGAAGGTTTCCTTTAAGATTCCTTTTGGTGGTTTTCTAGTTTTGAGTATCGACTGCACACAAATTACATAATTTTGGTATTGTATTCAGCCCACTACTTTTTTCTAAAACCCACCAAACGCATTCTAAAAACCTGATTTTCAAAATTTTCGCCTGCGGCGCTATTGTTGGGGGGCTCCGCCCCCCAAACCCCCTGTGCTTGCCCAACGAAAGTACAGATTGTGATGTATGCCCCCCGCCAAAATTCCTGCGGCGCCCATGCGTGGGTGGGTGGGTGTAATACTATAAAGTTGGCCCCGGGGGTTTTCAGGGGTTCAAGCCGCCACTGATAGTAGGGCTACTAAATGCTGGCAAATCATCGTTAGAAATACATTAATTTTGTGTCATAGACAGACAAAATATTGATTCATTTAAATCTAAATAGTCCAGGACTTACTATAATAATTTATTTGACAATGTCATAAGAGAATTGGTTGGATATTTAAGATTTTATGTAGCAACAAAAAACATGTAACACATGCAAACACATGTAACACACATGTAAATGTGTAAAAAAAAATGTATATTGTTGTGAATTTGATGTGTCAAAACTTAAAATGAACTATTTTTATTTGTCATCGTAATTTTTGGAATTAGTTGCCAAGTTACTATGGCTTGGGAGTTGAAGATTGGTAAAATAAACATTGCGTCGATTATGTTGGTTTAACCCCCTGTAATCCATCCACTCATTGTAAACACCCACGCTGTACGTGGTATTTGAACTCTGCACATACACTGTACACACCTCTCTCTCGTGATAATCAGCTGTTTTGCTGTGAAATGTTCAATTCCTTCCTCTCATAAAAGAAGAAAACAATTACAGTAGGTAAGCGCAAAACAACTTCAAGGTAGGATTGCGTACGTTATGTGTTCAATAATTGTATTTAAACGTCTATGGCATAATTATTGTTACTTTGCATATTAGAAACATGTGTTATGTAGGCTCGTCGCTCACTGGCTGCATTCAACTCCTAGATTCAATAGAAATGCAGCAGAAAAACGTGCATGATTTACTCAACACTGATGTAATACTTCTTTGAATATTTTCTTACTATGTACTCAATTTCCATTAATCTTAAATACAATAATTAAACATTATTATTCTTCGCCATGTCATTGTATAAGAACACTTTGAACTGTCACCCTATAGCATTTATTTTTATCCTTGTCTCGTTGCTGTAAAAATATACTTTTTATTTAATTATTTTGTAAATTCACAATTTATCATTATGTATGTATTAGCACGAAATTACCTCTAATTTACAAATTATTTATATAAATAAACTCAATAATAAACTAAACTATTCCAGTACTTTATATGCAATAGTTGTGGATCCCAGCCAGGTTTCTTTAAAAACAGTTTTTCATGTAGTTTCTGATTAATTTGCAGTGATGCTAGTTTTATGAATTTATTGCAAGTACCGTATATGTTTTTCTAACTAGACAACCATGGCTGGTCAGATTCAATGTTGAGTGAGTGAGCAGGTACGCATCCTAGCCCAGCTCGAGGTAAGACAATCACAGCTAGTCTGCTCGACTCCGTCCGTGGTAAGGTGGACAACACTATCGCTGTTTCCTGCATCATTCAGAGTTTCATCTATCTGGCTGCAGGAAATTCTACCCTCGATATCGGTGGAATTGCATCTTGGAATGTTAATCTAACCTTTGTAGACCCTTAGAAGTGGTCGCGAAAGGTATCGCCACAGAGAGTGTAATGTCAGGGTGATGGCTCGCTGTACTAACTTACCAAACTAAGATACTTGCATTGATATTTGAATGCAGTGAACAAATGCAACCACATTACAACGTGCGTCATGTCTTGGATTGGAGCATAATATGTACAATATGATCATTTATTCATTCACTACAGTTTTTGTCATTGAGATAGCTTTAAAAATGGTCTAACAACCAGTTAAAATGGCAAGTAATTAATGAATACATCATAATCACACAATTAGCTTCAGACAAAGCGACTAAATACATTTTGTGCGGGGTCGTGCCCGTTTACTCTAATTTATAATCTATTCTAATATATTTGTCTATGTCTGCAATTGATGAAATAGGAATTATGTTCCCAAATTTAACCTCTGCTGGCTAGGAGTATAAGCTGTCACACCATGATGTAAGATCATGCTTGTGTGCTCGCATGAACCTGGCCGAGCGGCAGTTACTAATACAACTCGTGGTAAACCTCACTTGCATTGCATGCCCAAGGGAAGGAGGACTCATAAGGAGCTTTTAGTCGGGCTGGCCGCGGCCAGTGGCTGGTGTCGAATCAAGAGTCTTGCTCTTTACGCTTGTACAGCTTATAGACAAAAAGCATAATGTTTATACGAGGTAGGTACATTATTGACAAAAAAACTTTTTAAATTAACATATTCAAAAAACGCAAATAAATGATTTGAGTGTGACCTGCGATGCGCCAAACTTGATGGGTTATTTCATTTATTATTAATCAATAAAAATGCAAAAGATTTTCTAAAAAGATCTAATAATAAATGTGATGTCCAGTATATTTGGATGAGCGAAGCAAATACTTCAATTTCACTGACCGCTCAAAAAATTTAGCTCCAATGTTTTAATTTTTTCTTTTCTTTTTTTCTGTCTGTCCGCGCTCTACCGGGCAAACGGCATATGCGATCTTGATGAAGATTTGAGGGGAAGGGGACCTTCGAAATCTCTGAACTTAGACCTGCCACGTTTTTGGGTATAATCGAAGAAATATTTCTCATGAATATCGTACTTTTATGATTTTTTATGCGATATTTTCGTAAAATTTGGTCCGATTCTGACCAAACGGGTGGGGCTACAACGTTCATATTTCACATGGACATTAAGGTAAAGGTGATGTGTTGCCTTTTAAAAGAAAAAGTTGAGAAAGTTAGCCAGAATCCATATAAATAAAGGTTTTAATATGAGTTGTTTGAGGTGTATAATAATTTAACAAGTAACAATAGAAACTTGACAACAATCACCTACAACGCGTTCAAAAAGCAAGTCTTCTGGCCTCCAGATATTTTACTTTCTATTAATTGGTATTACCGTAGCAATTATTACTACTTTATAACAAATATCCTAATTTAACAAAAATGATTTTGCAATGGGACTTGAAAAAGTAAAGAGATCCCACGCACACTAAAAACTTAAAGAAAAGCTCATCCATCAACGCGACTAAAAAAAGCGTTTTAGTATGTTTGAATGAAGGTCGTCTACGTCTAGCTCTAGCAGTTGGCGATCACCCCGCCAGGCAGCGACGCCGGCCGCTACAGAAGTAAGCTCGACCCAATCCAACGCAGATCCAGTTGACACGAATACAAACTGTCATTTGTGGAAACAAGTGTTAGCTCCTTTTTAATACTAAGTGACTCTTTGTTGACACTTTCAAAGAATAATAGATTTTTAAATGATTATGTTAAACCTTACAATTAGAAATGTTATCATTTACGTTACCTTTGGGCTTTGACAGTCCATAAACTTAGTTGAAAATTAATCATACTTTGTATGTACATTATTTTCTTTTATTCGTAGACTTATACTTATCAACTGGCTGCTGTTGCAAAGATTAATAGTGGTTAATTAGCAGATGAATTCAAACATGCATAATGAATACTCTCAACAGGTGAAACAAGTCATTGATGATGCCACTACTAACCCTAGACCTATCTGCAAGAGTTTGACCCTCACAAGTTACAAGGTATCTGTACTGTAAGAATGTAAAATAAATGTGACTCCGGAACTTGAAATTATTGTGCACATTATTCGTGTACCAATTAAGAATTCATTGTATAAACTAGGCCGCTTCGCTAACGCTTTTTCCAGTCGCGTTGATGGATGAGCTTTTATGGTTGATTATCGGCCCAAATATCACGAAAATATCGTATTAAAAATCAGGGGGGGGGGGAATCATAAAAGTACGATTTCTATGGTAAATATTTCTTCAAATGTCTCTAAAATCATAACATACATAATATCAGTGATTTTAAACGTTCCCATACAGTTTCATCAAGATAGGAGTAGCCGTTTGCCCGGTCGCGGGCCAAATGTCACGAAAATATCTCATTAAAAATCGTAAAAGTACGATAATCATAAGAAATATTTGATCGAGTGTACCCAAAAACGTGGCAAGTCAAAGTTCAGAGCTTTCGAAGGTCCCCTCAAATTTTCATCGAGTTCGTGTATGCAGTTTGCCCGGTAAAGCGCAAACAAACAGACAAAAATACAAAAACAATCGTGCTAATTTTTTCCAATAAGAGAATCGCGATCGCAAACCCGAACCCGCTAAGGAGATCGTCCTCGACTATAGTAGGCCAACCATAGAGAAGGAAAGAAACATGATTTCTGTGAAAATATTGCATAATGACATATGAACAGAAGAAAGAAAGAGAATGAGAAATACCCAAGGGGACCGTTACATATTTTGATGGTCAACAGACAAATTATAGTTATCGGGCTGTCATAGGAGATTTTTTAAACGCATGTTTTAGTGTTATGGTTTGAATTAGGGCTCCTTGCTTTGAAGGATATTTTTATTTTAAATAATGCAAAGAAAGCACGAATCAATATTTTTTCATAATATATTTTTATTTAGTCAATTTAGATATTCATAATACCTGTTGAAATAAAATGAGAAATGAAAAACCATGTTATGATTGTGTTAAAAATTAAAATTTTATTCGGGGTATGAAAGGCAACTGCCACGAAAAAATACATAAAATGTGTATGATGTGCATTGTATATTATAACTTTTCAGCACGATTGTTATTGGATGAGCGTAGCGAGCGAAGCGAAGATTCCATTTCACTACACTGGAGAAAAAAATCCGGAATGTTTTTCTTTCTTTTTTTTCTGTTTGTATTATTGTGTGTTTGTTAACACGATTCCGGCTCAACCGATACTCCAATTACGATGAAATTTTATGGAGACCTTCGAAATCGCTGAACTTAGAACTGCCACGTTTTTTAGCACAATCGGAAAATTATTTCTCATTAAAATCGCAATTTTACGATTTTTTTCGATTTAAAAAAAATTTCTTCAGCTTATAACACCTACATGCTTTATCCGATTTTTATGATTTTTTCACAGAACCTTAATGTTATGAATTTAGATATTCGTGTGAAATTTGAGCGCAATCAAAAACTATTTCTCATGAAAATCGAAATTTTACTTTTTTTTTCATTTTTAAAACAATTCTTTGACTTATAACACCTACATGCTTTATCCTGTTGTAATGATTTTTTCACAGAACCTTAATTTTATGAATTTATATATTCGTGTTAAATTTGTGCGCAATCGAATAATTATTTCTTATGAAAATTTCAATATTACGATTTTTCTTTTTTTTTAAATTACGATTAATAAAAAAAAAATGAAGTTTATTTTTTATTTAATTTAATTTAATTTTAAAAAATCTTCAACTGAGTAATGATTTTTTCACAGAACAACAGAAAATCCGCGTAACACATGGCAGCTCAATGCACCAATTACGCTCATCCAACAACGCGGCGGGGCTTACGCGATTTCCTAGTTTAGATAGGCTATTATGTGTATGTATAAATATTTAACGAAAGCGACCATTTAAATCTGAATTAAGTTATTAATTAACAAGTAATAAATATTCAATCAACCAGCACCAGGCTTGTGTGAGTGAGTCGAAGTCGAAGAAGAAGAAGACTGTGACATAAGCATGCGAGGATGCACCCCTGAATCTTAGTAGCAAACCGAACTCTATAATTACTAGTTTCTGCATAGCCTATTTGTATATTGAGTTGTGAATGGGCTATGTATACGGGCTAACAAGACGGTACTGCAAAACTATCACACGTTTAAAAATATATAGATATGAACACACACCTTCGCGGTTATCAATTAAACCCCGATAAACACTTTCAAATCATGACTGTGACGTAAAGCATGCGAGGATGCACCCCTGAATCTTAGTAACAAACCGAACTCTATAATAACTAGTTTCTGCATAGCCTATTTATATATTGTGTGGTGAATGGGCTATGTATACGGGCTAACAAGACGGTACTGCAAAACTATCACACGTTTAAAAATATATAGATATGAACACACACCTTCGCGGTTATCAATTAAACCCAGATAAACACTTTGAAATCAAACAAAAGCTAAATATTTCTCAGTTTATATTATAGAAGTTTGGAGTAATGTTTTATTTTTATAAATAACCTAAACGATGCCAAACTAACCCATGTTGTACAGACAGAACTATAATATTTTCTCGGACTTACTTTCGATGTACTAGTTGATTTTGTCGACTTCTAAAATATAATAAAACACCAACGAATATCTACTAAAACGTATGAGATGGCATGTGTGTTTTATTTAGAGGCACGAGTGACAAATGTTTTTGGGATTACCAAAATACACGCACACGACAAAAACTATTTTGTATCTTGACGTTTACATAGGCAAAAATCAGTTGTTCGTTGTGTCAGGTATCCGATGTGTATAGAGCGGTGTACGGCCGTGCACAACATGGTGGACATCATATTACAGCCATCCTGGTGACAACTGTGAAAACAATATGCTCTACAAGCACGAGCACGGGAGTTTCAAAACTAGGGAGCGAAGCTACTTAATCAACAGATTGGTGGAGGTGCCGGGCTCATAGCCACACCCTCTGAGCCCAAGGACCACAACTCATAACATGAATGTCAATGAGAGGTCATATTCGGTTTTTATCTTGAACGTGACACGCACAGACGGACGGATGGACTGCAGAAAAGTGAGTAATTATTGATTTTCGCCAATATTATTGATTGACTGTTTTCCAAGGCCAAAAGTATGTTTGTTGGCTTCAATTAGTAGATTCTACTCTAGATACTTTTCTTTTACTGATGAGCCCATATGCTATCGTTTTCTCTATTGCTTAAATCTCAATGTGAGATGTTTGACTATAGCTTCCTATGAGTACATTAGGCACCATTTCTCAACTACACTTATCTTTTTGTAAACCAATGCCTACAAGTTGTTTCTTTCCCGTGGAAGCCTTCTCATATCTACATCATTTTGAGACCGTATGTTGTGAGTTGAGTGTTGACTACAAGCAAACATGCACCGTAATCACTCCAAAGAAAACGTATTGATGTAGTAGTTTTCTCGTAAATAACCAATCCTAGGTTACGAACTGTCGTGAGCTACGGTTCTTCTTTTTCTTGGCTAGGCCGCTTCGCGAACGCTATTTATAGTCTCGTTAATGGATAAGTATATTTGTCTTTCTTCCTCGCATTCGAAACACTTTTTTAAACTCGTAAAAAATGTAAATATATATATATATATATATATAAATATTTATAATAAAAAGGAATATTGAGCCCAAAATCAAAGTAGCTATTTGTCCGGTATAGAGCGAATAAACAGACGGGGAAAATTCACGGCAGTTCTATCAAAATGGTATATATATATATATATATATAGAGAGAGAGAGAGATTTTGAAGGTCCCATGAAAATTTTATCAAGGCGGAGGACAGAGACGAGACAACATATAATAATCAAAACAAAACACCCGAGCTATGGTTTTATCAGGGGACGTTTGTACATAGCAACGCTCCGTATGAAGACCGTCCCGTGTTATGCTTGGCACAGGGTATAATCAGGTCAATATTTTACTGTTTGGTGTTGATTGGTCATTTTGATGAAATATGTCAATGTGGAATAATGCTTGTTTATCAGTGTCAAGTTGGTGTTATTGTATTCGTGATTCGTTTCTTTTGTATTGTACATTTGAAATTGAGTAAGATTAACAGTTTATCCTCAGGTTATACTGTAACTCTGTGCCCTTCAGGCTAAATCTTCTACTTCCAGACTCAATGCATATAGGGTATTGCTTTCGAAATGCACTTGCAGAAAATATGTGTTTATTATAGCTAAGTAAGAATATCGATGAATACGTTTTTGAGTCACGAAGCTCCGCTATTTGTCCGTCCGTCCGTCTGTGCGTGTGTAGGGACCAGGGAGCAAAGTCTTCCGTCCGTCCGTCCGTCTGTGCGTGTGTCACGTCTCACGATCAAAACCGAACATGACCTCTGATTGAGACGCCCCGGTGGTGAGGGGGTGGGGGGGGGGGACTAGCCCCATCATAAAGTGACCCGGCACCTCCACCACTCTTCAGCTTCAGTCACACGCCATCAATACATTGTACGATATCGAACTTGTTTAATAATATAGTTTAGCAATGTGGTAAATGTAAAAATATGCAACGGAGTACATAATTAAAATAATTTAAATTTCATGACATGCAATCATTCTAGACAGAATTAAATTTCTTTTGGAAAACATATTTTTATCATAAAAAAAATGTCATTTTTTGGCAAAATGTTTTAAAATTGTATTTCATCATTGTCATAGATGTATTCTCCCGTGCAGCCACCCCGTCCGTACAGAGCATTAGTCGTGGTGAAGGGGGATTTTGGGTTTTGGCTACTGATGGATTTGTGAGTGTATTATCACGTCACAAGTAATTGAAATTTCAAATATTGGATAGGAGAGAAGAGGCAGGCAGAGCGCGAGTAATAATAGAAAGCTCGCAGCTTACGGGAGCTTACGCGGAACGCCGATATTTCATCACTTCGTCACATAGAGTGAGAGAAGAGAGACGGTTTTATGATTTTAAAATAAAACTCACTTTCAATGTGTTGACGTTTGATGGGTATACCATTACAATATGACACCATTAATAATGACTCACCACGAGAAATATAGTCAAGTACAGCTGTTCAAATACTGGTCAAATTTAAATTCTTCGTTTATAGACGAAAAAGTGAATCCAACATTACATTGTTGACAGCACATTGAAATTGAAAGCGATCTAATTTAAACATATTCAGGTCAATGAAATTATTGCTATACAAGTATTAATGGTAGAATAGTTGCTCAGGTCATGCCGCGCACGGTCGCGTCAGAACATACAATAAGCTGGACGGATATACATTACGCAAGAATTAGTTTATATACTATCTATACCATGCAGTGCTAAATCATCGCACACGTATTATATGGTTACTACCGCGCGGCATGCTACTATTTGGACGAAGGAACTCAATTCGTCTACATCAGTGTAATATAAGATGTCTTGCATTGACCCGGCACCTCCACCAATATTTCGCAATATTTTGTTTTCGTATTTTCACCGAGAGTTTATTATTATATAAGTTATGTGACAATTTGATACTTTGAAATTTCTTCGAAAACCTGATAATTCAGAGGAACAAGAAGTAGAAAACTACATAATATTATTATTTTAATGAATGGTGAAGTCTTGGTATTATTCCTGTAGCAACAATTTCACAGTCATATGCATATCCACACAACTACAATGCACTAAAATGTAAACGTATTATGAATAGGCCAATGTTTTTCTATGCTTACATATTGTTTAACGTGCTTGATAGTTGTCCCTTCTCGAAACACTGTCCTGCATGGACACAAATAAAAATAATTAGAAAGCAAATTATGAAAATTAACCCCTGAATTAAAATAACACTGTCTATTTCTGGAAAGCTAATAAATCTATAAAATAAGACGAAATTTTAAATCCATGCCTTACTAAAGGAAATCAAGACATTTCAAATAATACACAACGGATATTAAATCCCTTTAATTCCTAAAATTATAAAGAAACTAATTTATCAACCAACTTTCCTTGATAAGTCTCACTTGTTTTGATACATACTATTTCTTGAAAATAAGCTTAATTAGAATCTCCGAAAAATGAATAATCTTTCTGTCACATTGATGTTTTAATTTCCCTCTATCTATCCTCTTCCTTTAATGAGCTCATGCGTAGTAGCGCTTCGGCAATCCCACCATGCAGACAGATCTTTCAGACGCTGCTCTTTTCACCTCGCGAAGAATAAACGTCTTATCTCACAATTGTTCGTTTATTAAAATTGCGTTTTCTTTCGTCATAATGGCTCACCCAATTGATTAATCTGCTCTGCAGTCTACACCTCTTTAGCAGCTTCGGAAGGATTACAAAGGGTTAAAGATTGAGTCCTATACAGCACTCGCCTAGGACACCCATGCATCTCTGTGGACTGTGGACTAGTATGAGTATTAGTTGGAATAATGGCTATATAGGCCATGATCATTGATGTGCTTGTACATAAAACTTGAACCGACCCAGAATATCGGTCATCGATCTTCCACGAGATGTGCGAAGAACAAACTGTGGACTAGTATGAGTATTAGTTGGGATAATGGCTATATAGGCCATGATCATTGATGTGCTTGTACATAAAACTTGAACCGACCCAGAATATCGGTCATCGATCTTCCACGAAACAAAAGCCACCCAAAGCTGCCCGGGTCCCCACCAGCAACGAACTATACTCTGCACCGCCCCCAGCGAGATTGAAACGATGGAAATAACGTACTAGTTTATTTTTGTATTCTTGGACGATCTGTTGATTAAATTGCTCCGCTCTTGTTACACTGGCTTCCAACAATCTTTCTGTAGGATGAACGAGTTTTCCTCATTTAGTTGTGCGGTTCATCAATCCAGGGTACTTTGCTACTAGGTTTAATAAGCATTACGTGCCTTTGAAAGTATGAATATAACATTACTCACCCCTTGTTCTGAATCTATAATCAGTAATCACCTTAATTTCCATAACTTAAATATGTTTGATTTTAAACGAGCACCGAAATTTGTTTAACTTAATCACGCAAAACAAATCAAAAATTGTTTAAAAATGTTAAATTTTTAAAAGGGTGGGTATGATTATGTTTCGCATGCGAACTAAACATTAGAGGTCGATCTGGATCACAACAACAAACCACTTCGTGTTCTCATCTTCGCGTTTCTTCAAGCAACGGAAACAGTGGATGCAGGTTGCAGACTTTGATTAATTACGATGCAAATTTCATTAAAACCTTACACATCTTAGATTTCACATTGGAAATTCATGAACGCGTTTCCTCGAAGGGTAGGTAGCACAGTGGGTGTTTGAACTTTGAACCAAGTGAAAAGTGGATGTTTTGTTTGAAGTCTATTACACTTAAATTGAAAAATACACCGGATTAAACGTAACGTTCAACTAACAGTTTCACTACTATAATAATAAAACCGAGTTTTATTTTTAACACAAATACCCGTCTGCCTCTGAATGTCCAGAAATATATTTTATTTACTTATTTATTTATTTATTTATTTATTTATTTATAAACAAATGTTATTATTTATTACACATTAACGATGCACAAAATTGATACCAGAAATAATTTAAGATCCCAATCCCAGCTTGACTAGAATATAAGGGGGAATTATGCACAACAAAACAAAACAAGATATTAAATTATCTTCACCGCAAGTTAGTCGTTTTTAGGCATAACCACAAGTACCTACCTGTTTCTGTCTCTGGATTGGTATCGCCCTGGATGAAGGGGGGGGGGATTACTGCCCCTTAAATATTTACACAATGATTCTTACGTCAATACCACTCAAATGAGAAATGTGGAACTCCCAATTTTTTTTTTAAATTTCAATTTGAAAATGCTGGACTTAGACTTACTACTGACATTCTTTGAACTGTGTCTGGGAGTTTGTTTAGCTCAGTTGTACGCGCGCATTTGACAATGATATTCGTTGATTCAACAACAATCTAAAGAGTGCGATACAATCATCTTGAATGTTGGAAAATACTCGGCATTTGAATCTGCAGCACCAAGATTTCGAAGTCTGCAGTTCTCCGTGCGGCGAAGAAGTCGCACAGCACGCACAGCGCACCAGCGCGTGCGTAGCTAGCTATCATAACAGTCAACCACTTTTCCAATGGTCAAGTAAAGAAATAAAGAAATATCGATGATTTTTTAAATTCCGGCGTTCTTGTAAGAAAACGTAAACGCAAAAGAAAATAATTTTGAAAATTAATTATTGTCGTTCGTAGAGCCAGTGACAATTTTCCTCCTTCAAGTGTTCAACTAAATATTTGGTGTGAATATAATAAGAAGGCGGGAGTGCTAAAAGCTTCACTTCTAGGAATTTAGCTCGGGAATTATTTACTATCTATATATTATACTTATAGTAATCATCAGAACTCATTAGCTACCTTTATCGGCATTGAATGTCAATATAATATTGATCAATAAATAATATTATACTGAAGGAATCAATAATAGTTCAAAAGAATTAAACTCATATAATTTGACAAATCGATCATATTGAACTCGAGCTCCAAAAATCGTATAATAGGGAATTTGCATAAGTTCCAGATATCGGAAAAAGTATGTACAATATATAGATATTCGTCTAAAAATGATATAAACGATTATTTAAGGTTTTTAAAGTTAATCGTTCAATATCTATTGAGAGTCAAAGTTTGACCTTTTAAATTTCCCGCACATTTATTTTAAAACGGCTGCCTACGTCACCAGCCCTCATGACGAACACGGCCGTCTAGATAAACAACAAAATTCCCTCCTTTTACCAAAGTCTTTGGTTCTTGCAACAATGAAAAACAATAAACAACAGTTGATGTCCTTTTCCAAGTTTTATAATCATCATTGTGTTTTTACTTATTATCAATTAAAATACGGTTAAAGCTTACGTTGTGATATATCTTAATGTATAAAATAATATATTAAACATATTAGAACAAACTAGATGTAAAAATACGCTTCCACAGCCAAGATAATCTCCGAAAGCGAGTAACTTGATGTATCGTTACGTGATTGGTTGATTGGTATCGTGAAGGCTGGTGACGTATGACCCGTTTTTCCCGCCAAAAATATGTAGGAAACTTTCACCCTTATTTTATAAATGAAAATATTATCAAAATCAAGAAAATAAGATATTTTTGTGTGAAGAAAGGTGGCCCTAACCCATTAGAACCATAAAATAATATTATGCAAATTCCCTATTGATTCTCTTGATTTTTGATTAATGATTAGATGAGCGTAGCGAGCGTAGCGAGCGAAGCGAAGATTCCATTTCACTACACTGGAGAAAAAAATCCGGAATGTTTTTTTTTTTTTTTTTTCTTTTTTTTTGTAATTTTGTGTGTTTGTTAACACGATTCCGGCTAAACCGATACTCCGATTGCGATGAAATTTTATGGAGACCTTCGAAATCTCTGAACTTAGAACTGCCACGTTTTGAGCGCAATCGGGAAATTTTTCTCATAAAAAAACGCAATTTTACGATTTTTTTCGATTTTTTTAAAATTTCTTCGACGTATAAACACCTACATGCTTTATCCTATTGTAATGATTTTTTCACAGAACCTTAATTTTATGAATTTAAATATTCGTGTGAAATTTTAGCGTAATCGAAAAATTATTTCTCATGAAAATCAAAATTTACGGGTTTTTTCTTTCTCAAAACAATTCTTTGACTTTATACACCTACATGCTTTCTCTTATTGTAATGATTTTTTCACAGAACCTTAATTTCGTGAATTAATATATTCGTGTTAAATTTGAGCGCAATCGAATAATTATTTTTTATACAAATTGCAATTTTACGATTTTTTTCTTTTTAAAAAATTACGATTAATTAAAAAAATTAAGTTAATTTTTTATTTTTTTTATTGTATTTAATAATAAAAATTAAGTTAATTTTTTATTTTAATTTAATTAAAAAAAATCTTCGACTAAGTAATGATTTTTTCACAGAACAACAGAAAATCCGCGTAACTCATGGCATCTCAATGCACCATATACGCTCATCCAACAACGCGGCGGGACTTAAGCGTTTTCCTAGTTTGATGAACAATTCCAACTACCGCAACGGCGGATGATAAGCCTTTGAGTCACACTCACACATCTAGGTCCGAAGTCATGACGTTGACAAGCACTGTTGTACTTGCAAGTGACATGGTTGAAATATGTTTGGTGGAGGTGCCGGGCTAGACCTCCAAAAACATTCTGTACCATCCTGTTGGAAATGTAATGTTCAGTGTTTATCGTGAGACGTGACAAACTCACAAACGGACGGACAGAGACGACAGCTTTGCTCCCTAGCTTATTATGCACTTTCTTCAAATTAAGTTTTATTACATTCAGTTGATTGACTTGCAGTTCCAAAATGGTGTGTAATTTACATTTCACAAAAATACAATTAGGCCTAGATGTTTTGCTTCCTCCAACTCTAAATCCCATTCACAATCTGGAAGGCACCAAAATTGTTTACGCCATTGTTAGACATATTTCGCAAAAATGTCAATAGCGAAATTCGAAAAAGCTGAGATGACCAAGGCTGTATTAACTTTAATTAAAATTTACATACAAAACCAAGTGGAACCAACCTCATTTCGCAAGTTTTTGCAGCTTTGTAATTGAATCCACGAATCAACGACGAAAAAACTATACCATTGTTTAAAAAAAGATTATATAATCACCAAAATCCAAAAGCTCGAATTACCTTGCTAAATTTTGAACTGTATATTATTTGATTTTGCTTAAATGGAATGTAAAAATTATGATTAAAACGAACAAAAACTAAATTCAATCAACAATTCATATTTTAATTTGAAAGAAATACGTAGATCGCAGGTCTTTAACTTTTTGGTCGCTTTTTGTCCGTAAATGGTACATTTTTGTAAAAGAGATTAAACGCGATTTTTTATTTTTACCTCTCAAATTGCAATTCTCAAAATACCGTGCACATTGCACATTTCCAGGCATTATTAACACGTGAAAGCAATATATTATTACAATCTTTAAAAAGGCAGTTATATTATTTGATCAGATATTGTTAGGACGTGCATGGTACCTTCTTATCTGATATTCCAACACTATTAACAATTTTCTTACGCCTAAAATTTAACACTATAATTGGATGAGCGTAGCGAGCGTAGCGAGCGAAGCGAAGATTCCATTTCACTACACTGGAGAAAAAAATCCGGAATGATTTTTTTTTATTCTTTTTTTTTCTCTCTTTTTGTATTTTGTCTGTCTGTTAACACGATTCCGGCTAAACCGATACTCCGATTGCGATGAAAATTTATGGAGGCCTTCAAAATCTCTGAACTTAGAACTGCCACGTTTTTGAGCGCAATCGGAAAATTATTTCTCATGAAAATCACAATTTTACGATTTTTTTCGATTTTTAAAAAATTTCTTCGACTTATAACACCTACATGCTTTGTCCGATTGTAATGATTTTTTTACAGAACCTTAATTTTATGAATTGATATATTCGTGTGAAATTTGAGCGCAATCAAAAAATTGCTTCTTGTGAAAATCGCAATTTTACGATTTTTTCTATTTTTAAATTTTCTTCGGCTTATAACACCTACATGCTTTATCCGATTGTTATGATTTTTCACAGAACCCTAATTTCATGAATTTATATAGTCGTGTGAAATTTGAGCGTAATTGAAAAATTATTTCTTGTGATAATCGCAATATTACGATTTGTTTCGATTTTGTAAATTTCTTCGACTTATAACACATACATGCTTTATCCGATTGTAATGGTTTTTGCACAGAACCTTAATTTTATGAATAAATATATTCGTGTGAAATTTGAGCGTAATCGAAATATTATTTCTTATGAAAATCTATATTTTACGCTTTTTTCGTTTTTAAAAAATTACGCTCAACCAACAACGCGCCTGAAAAAGCGTTTGCGAAGCTTCCTAGTACAATTTTCACACAACTGATGTTATTATGGCTTTATAAATCAGTTTTTGAAATTACTGGCTAGCCCTATATTAACAATGGTGAGGAGGGATGGCGGTGGGTGGGGGTGTCTTTGCAGGTTTTCTAAACCCTACTTAGCAAAATGGGTAATCTACCGGGCGTTTCTTTCTGAATTGTTTCACATTTTGCAATTTTCTTTCGCTTGCATCGTCCTTATTTCCTTGTCAAGTTTCGCTTCCTTATCATCAATCTTTCATCATGCTGCGTTTGTCGTTAGAAAATGACCAGCACTTTCCGAGAGCTAACAGCTGTTTCGATCGTCACAGATTGTTTTTAACAGCGGCACCCGAGACCGCATAACAAGTAGTTAGTGGTTGGTCTCGGTCGTCGATGTCTTACGCAGTTTCAATGCGCGAGTGCGATAGTTTCACGCAATTAGCAGCAATGAACGAGTAACGAACGACTTGTTAAGAATGGCTTTGCCTGGAGTTAGATACGGGATTACTATCTATTTATCATAAGTTACAAGTACTTCGCGGGGTTTCTGAACTCATCTATGTACAAAGTGTTCATAGATATTCTAATGAGGGATGTACTCAGATTTACTGCATGTTTTTTTAAAATTCTCAAACTTTTGTATTGAACAATGTAATCTTAATCTTTACCATCCAATATCGATGTGAACGGTGTGATTGTCAAAAAATAAAAAAATCACATATACCTTGAATATATGAATCAACAAGACACCTTTCAATGTGATGACTAGATGCAACAAAAGCGAATTAATTCTCAATGCATAACATAGTAAAATACCATTGTTGTGTCTAAGTGAAGATGCTAAAAACATTTGGTATCACATAGTTGGATGAGCGAAGCGAAGACTTTAATTTCACCGACCCCCCAAAAAAATTTAGCTCAGGTGTTTTTTGTTTTTTTTATTGTTTTTTGGTCTGTTTGTTCGCACTCTACCGGGAAAACGGCATATGCGATCTTGATGAAAATTGGAGGGGACCTTCGAAATCTCTGAACTTAGACCTGCCACGTGTTTGGGTACAATCGAATAAATATTTCTCATGAATATCGTACTTTCACGATTTTTTTCGATTTTTAGTGCAATATTTTCGTGACATTTGGGCCGATTCTGACCAAACGGGTGGGGCTATACAACGTTCATATTTTACATGGACATTAAATAGAAAAATGAAAAGTTAGCCAGAATCCATAGAAAGAAAGGTTTTAATATGAGTTTTTTGAGGTGTATAATAACAATTAATAAGTGACAATAGAAACTTGACAACAATCACCTACAATGCGTTCAAAAAGCACTTGCAAAATTAAAGATATCCAATGCAAACTAAAAACCTACAAAAAAGCTCATCCATCAACGCGACTAAAAAAAGCGTTTGCGAAGCGGCCTAGTGATATAAATATATCTTGATAACTAATCATCACTTCTTTTAATGAAAACAATAGAGATCATAGCCCACAACAATGTCATAAATGTTCGGCGGTATGAAACATTCAGACTTTTTTTAAATTTACTAACAAAGTTGTCACTGTATGTGAAACCTGGAATATTCATCTATTATTAGTCTTATTTATATGGTTTGAAATGTTTGGCACCCATTTTCAAATCTCGTTTTGTCGTACGGTGGTATGTGCTATCTATATAACTTATTGAACATTTTTTGGGAAATATGTCCGGGGCACATAATCAGTCAAATTTACCAATACAATTGTATTGTTTTTAATATTATATAAACATTTTCATTCGAGACATTTTAAACGTTATTGTCATTAATGTGTTTTGAATTACGTGAAAACGCAAATAAACTCACTCTTTTATACAGAACGGCATAAAAATCGACGCCGACTTTCTGCTTTCAACACGATTTTTCATTTTAAAGGCCAAAAGGTTAAAAGTGTAGATTATCGTATCTTGTAAGCAATTTACCAACCTCAAAAACTTGATATGGCGTGGCCACAAAGATGTATTTTTTAAATATGCTGAGAACTCGAAATGTGTAGATCTTTGCAATTTCCCCCTCAGAATATCTAAAAATATCTCGCATCGCTTCTCTCTTCTCCAATCTCTTGAGGGTTTTTTCCAAAAGACCCCCCCCCCCCCCCCCCCCCACCTAGCCGCTTCCACCCCTGACATCACTAGAGCACGTGATTAATGATACAACCCCGGCATACATTGCGCCCGCCAGAATTCACTGTCGTCTTCGTTCTTATTTCTAACTTGAGAAGCTTTCAAACCCAAGGCACAAACTCCCCAACAAGATGTTGATGTAAAAACTTCCAAGAAAACTTACTTGCCAAAACGGAGTACACTACTGCAAAACGCTCCACATAGACCTCCGGTTACAGACGTTTTCGAACACTGCAACATTCACCAGCCTGAAAACAAATGGAGGCCATTCAGGAATATCACCTCTAAAAACATTTTTTTTTGAAAATTGAAAATTTTTTCTGTTTTAAAATTCAGCACGAAATTCCCACGGGGGCTCATTTTTAAATGGCTTTTAATTCAAGAAAAAATTGGCACATCTAAAACTGGAGTTTTAAAAATGAAGGTGCAAAAAGGGTTTTTTATAATCGGGTCTTTAAAAGGAAAAAATTGTTTGGTTATGAAAAAAACATTGTGCTTAGCAGCGTGTTGTGGGGGGTTTTACGTAGTTCACGAAGTCGAAAGGGGGTCAAAATAATTATTTAAGTGTAAGGGAAGACCCATCAAAAGATTTATAAAATAAACCTTTGTTTTTGAAAAAAAAAAAAACTTAAAAAAAGTTAATTTTCAAATATCTTATAAAAACAAATAAAAACATGTTTAAATCCATTTAAAAGCTTTTTTACAAAAAAAGCCTGTCGTGCCCCAAAGTACCGAGCTTTGTAGGGCTGTTTGCATTTTTGAAAAAACCCTTTGCCTGTCAAAAGGGTACCGAGCTTCTGTACGCTGTTTGTAAATTTTGAAAAAGCGCCGGCCACAAGTACCGAGCTTGGGTACGTGTTTGTCATATTAAAAAACAAGCCTCCCCGTGCAAAAGGGTCCCGGTTCTGTACGCTGTTTTGTCATTTTGAACAAGCCTGCCGTGCACAAGAAACCGAGCTTCTTTTACGCTGTTTTATTGAACAAGGCCGGGCCGGGCCCACAAGTACCGGGGTTTCCGTACGCGTTTGTAATATTGAAACAAGCCTGCCGTGCACAAGTACCGAGCTTCTGTACGCTGTTTGTCATATTGAACAAGCCTGCCGTGCACAAGTACCGAGCTTCTTTAGCTTTCTCGGTTTAATTAGACTTTGGTTAACGTGATTATTTGATAATACAATCGTGAATTTGGAACCGAAATTTTAGTTGTTTGTTTTTTACTAAATTTGCTATATTTTATTACCATATTTATCAAAGCGCTATTTTAAGACAAAATTCACAAAACGCCAAAATGACATTACGTGTAGGTTGCTTAACAAGCACATAGTCTACCAAAGTTGAATAAAAAACCATCTAACAAAACTTGTGGTCTTCAGTTTTCCAGCCGTGCATCTGCTGGCATCGGCTAACTTCAAAACTAGCCGTTCACAGCACTATCTTGACGTCGTGTTTTTGTTTTCGACTGAAGGTTTCACAAAACGATTCTTGTACATGAAAGAATTCAAACAATTTGCGCCACCTACTCAGCGTAAACAACAACGATGACTTTGCAGGTCCTAGACTAGGTTGCTCGAGATGAAGGTCGATTGCATGATGCATTCTAGAAGCAAGCAATTGCAGTGGGCGATGTATTGAATTGCGTGATTATAGAAGCAAGCAATTGCAGTGGGCGATGTATTGAATTGCGTGATTCTAGAAGAAACCAATTGCAGTGGGCGATGAATTGAATTGCATGATTTAGAAGCAAACAATTGCAGTGGGCGATGATTTGCAATTGCATGATTTAGAAGCAAACAATTGCAGTGGGCGATGATTTGCAATTGCAAATTGCAGTGGGCTATGCATTTTCATTACACACATTTTGTCGAACACACTTACTCGTCATATTGAAATCAATTACACCTACGGGAGTGTTCCCGACTGATTAATTTGACACAAAGTCGTTTTCAACACACTAAACATATACATATTATGTGTATTAATTATGTATGTTTACATTTTAGAAGAATTTGCCCATGGGCAGTTTTACGTTCATCTTATGGTACTAAACGGGGAGAGGGAATCCCAACATTCACTTTATTGAGAAAAGTTTCAATAAAATATCAGGCAGGATTGTCGGGTTTATTTCAACCAGTTTTAAGACGCAATTCAGTGCACATTTATTTACTTTTCACTCTAATATGAGTAAGGTAACAAAATAAATATATATAAATACAAATATAGATAACATTATATTGGTATAGGGTATAGTCAGTTTATATGCATTTTAATCTTGATAGTTAGTTAGTTAGTTGTTTTAGGGCACTCAACAGTAGAGCTATCAGTGCCCATAAGTATGAGTTATTGTATGTTATTTTGTTATTTTTTAATAACAACTTTTTGTATATTGTATATTGTTGCTAATTTGTTGACGTTCCATTTCCTTGGTTTTACTTTGCATTACCTATTCGAATATGGTTGATTCAGCCATAGATAAAAGTCACAATGTGATTATGTGATTATGTTGCTGTAGTTGAGGCTTGGGGGCGAGCCTCTACTGCGAACTTCCAAGGGAAGGCTCGGACTGCTAGGCAAGTGTGATGTGTGACTAAGGGGAAAACAACTTCAACAAAAAAACATGGATTTATTTGAAAAGGCGAGACTAAAATCGGCCTTTTCAATACACGTTTCTTTTTCATATACAAATATGATATCATTAATACATGCCAAATAGTTGTATAGAATATATTACTGACAAGGTTGACTTACGCTTCAATGTTATAGAAATGATGTGAGACGTGTCAGTTAGCCGTGATTCTCCCGGCTACAGCTTGGAGTAGTACCTACGTCTTGGTGTGTGGTACGAACGTACAGAGTGGAATATCAAACAGCTTCTGCTTCTGCTTAAAACTACTGTACAATTATCTATTCTGTCACATATGCGGATGCCTACCTTTTCTTTTCATAGTATTCAATATACGTAACTTAAGATGGTGGCAGAAGGGAAATGAGGGGGAAGGAGGAGGGTTGGTTAACATGTTGACATTTTAACAAGTAAAGATTTAAAAGCTTGAGCGATACGTTTTTGGGAAAAGCGTTAGATATTTGCAAAGATGGTGATGCATGAATTCAAAATTCAAACATTTTAGTAAAACTCGAAACCACCAAACTTAAAACGCAGTTAACCTTGGTGATAACGTTGCTTCCCGGTCTCAGCGCCCTTATCCTTACGATGCCACTCATTATTTCATTTGCTTCTTTATAATACGAAAAATATATCAAAACTATTTATACTCCAAGGAAAAAGGTAACCCAATTGATGAAGCCAGTCAAGGATATAATTACACTGCAAGAGAGTGGTGTTTACCAATTTCCTTGCAAGTGTGGGTTGGTTTATATTTTCCAAACGTGCTGGACAGTGGGAACATAAAGCTCATTGAAGGCATGCTCGCGCAAATAATTGCATTATCCCAGAGAACATACTCCCGGTTTCGAATACAGGTCTTCTCGTCTTTCCTGACCCGGAACTGGATCAGCCCCAAGAAAGTGGACTTCGACGGAGTGTTCGTATACGTACCAGAAATTCTAAAAAGTGACATTGTGGATGTAAAAAGAACTCATAAGAATGTAATGCAATTTTAGAAAAGACGGGGCCTAATAATAATGATGATAATAATAATAATAATAATAATAATAATAATAATAATAATAATAATAATAATAATAATAATAATAATAATAATAATAATAATAATAATAATAATAATAATATTTTTTTTTATTTTTATTTATTCATTAATTACATATGTGTACATTTTTTATGTGCTTCGGTCCACAAAGCCTTAAAGTAAGGCTTGTCTGTGGTTTAAACCACAACAATGTGTACATTTCATACAACTACGGTGTTGTGCGAAGTTATTACAACAATAACAAAGAAAAATAGAACAAACTCAGTGGAACACCGTCCTGTATAACAAAACAAACTAAAAAAAAAATTGAATATTGAATATAAAAATATTATACTTGAGGTAACACAAAAACAACACAGTATAAGATGAATAAATTTACATACTTGCACCAAGTATCTACTAAATATTTAAAGACTCCTCAAAAAAAAAAAACGGACTTGTCATTCGTAATCAAATCTTAAAGCAAACCAACAGGATACATAATGAAAATAGTAAATTGAACAACTGCATTAAAAAATAAAAATGAGAAGCAAATTGGGAATTGAGATGAATGATTAGGTGTTGTAGACTGCACATAAACAATCGAGCAAATAAAACTTTAATTCAGATTTAATGGCTGAGATCTTTTCTAGATTGCGCAGTTGACCAGGTAGGCTGTTGGAAATAGCAGGAGTCAAATAAAAAAGTGTTCGTTTTCCATATTTGTTATTGAATTTAGGCAAAAAGTAATTCCTCTTGTATATGTATTTTATTTTTTTCAATATTTATATTAAAAAGGATAAGCTTTCACAAACTATGAAAAGCTTGTCAAAATAATGAAATATTCAAATGGATATTCTAACAAACTAAAAAAGGCTTGGTCTGTAAATTAAATACAAAAAAAA
>JAMZAV010008117.1:0-22753 GCA_024449915.1 Sweltsa coloradensis | reverse complement strand
CTCGGGTTCTGCTTCACTTTCCGACGAATCTTCTTGGATTTCTTCATTTCTATTCATACACACACGGCTCGCCTGTTCAGATGCCGCCATATTTTGTTATCGTCCCATCCGACTGCGCCGGGGTTTCGGGGCGCAACGCATAGATCGCGCTGCAGTCGCAAGGGGGAGAATCGTTGCCCGGACCGGCTGGCGGGGGTACTACTCGATCGACAAAACGAGAACCTCTTTACCCACTGTTCTTATCTCAGCATTCATTCATCATAAAAATAGTTCAGTAATTTTTATTTTTTTTTTAGAAAAATTTCTTCCCTTTATATGTTTAGGGAGGGTTGCTAACTTTTAGAAAGCTCAGTGTCAGAAACTCGTAAGAGCCTGGCGGGGGGGGAGCTATTTATTTTCGGTACCTATAATAAATTAATCTCTTAGTTTGAAAAGGTGGTAAGTCCTGAAACATACTTCGGAGATAAACGAGAAAAACTTTTCTCATATTAAATAAGTCGTAGTTATACATGCTACAAAACTGTAGTTATTTTAAACACATTCAAATATATTTAAAATGGAATTACATAAATTTACTACCTAGAGTTAGATCAAGAAAAAAGTTTGTGTCTGACTTATCCCCTTTTCATAACTAGGAAAACGCAAAGTCCCGCCGCGATGATGGATGAGCTTTTTTAAAAGGGTTTTTAGTTTGCGTGGGATATCTTTACTTTTGCAAGTGTTTTGTTTTGCTGCCTACGCATCGAAGGTGAATGTTGTAAAGTTTCTTTTGTTTCTTGTTAATTGGTATTATTTACCGTAAAAAACTTGTATAAAAGCTTTATTTCTATGGATTCTGGCTAAATTTTTCCACTTTTTCTTTCAAAAGGTACTACATAACCAAACCTTTAAAGTCCATGTATAATATGAACGTTGTAGCCCCACCCCTTTGGTCGAATTGGCCCAAATGGCACGAAATATGCACAAAAAGTCAAAAAACGTATATTAAAAGCTTTATTTCTCTCGATTCTGGCTAACTTTTTCAACTTTTTCTTTTTGAAAGCAATACATCACCATTACCTTTAAAGTCCATGTGAAATATTAACGTTGTAGCCCCACTGGTTTGGTTAGATTTTGGCCAAATGGCACGAAAATATCGCACTAAAAATCGAAAAAAATCGTAAAAATACGATATTCATGAGAAATATTTCTTCGATTGGGACCCAAAAATGTAGCAAGTCTAAGTTCAGAGAAAACGAAGGTCGTGTCAAATTTTTTATCAAGATCGCATATGCCGTTTGCCCGGTAGAGAGCGAACAAACAGACGGAAAAAAAAAAAAAAAAAAAAAAAAAAAACACTGACGCTTAAATTTTTTTGGGGGTCGGTGAAATTGAAGTCTTCGCTTCGCTCATCCAATAATTTTATGGTTTTTACCATCATGTGAATGGACTGTGATTTAATTTTTAATTACAACATGGTAGAGAATATGCTATTTTCAACTTACTTTCTTCACTTTTTAAAATTTTATCTATAGTTTAGCTACTAAAACAATTATTTGTTTTTTGGGAACTTATCTATCCCCTTTCAAAACAAATTGTTGATTTCAATGTAAATGGGAATGCGATTTAATATTTTCATTAAACTTGGTATCTGAGCTGTTCACAAAATAAAACGGCAAAAATGGTAGGAAGGTTTCATTTGGGCAAAATGTTCATTAGGTCAAAGAAAAGCGATACGAAGGGACCCACGAAATTGTCCCTTACGATTCAAATGGCGGCCATGAAAGAATGGGCCTATTATTTACCTATTTTGAGTGTAAAAAGACGGAAAATGATGTTAGGAAGGTGCTACTTGGCAAAAATATTCTAAATATGTTAAAAAATGGTTTACAGTGGGAGAGCCATGAAAAGTTACCATTACGATTCAAAATGGCCGCCATTTTTGAAAAATATGTATTATTTTCCTTTTTTTATATAAACATACTGCAAATAATGATAAAAAGGTGCCATTTAGCACAAGGCTCTTCTTAAGATTATATCAAAAGTTTACAGAGGGGGAGCCAAAAACAACATCTCTTACAATTAAAAATTTCGGCCATGAATGACAAGGTGTATCAATTATCTTCTGATTTTTAATATAAAAAGACGGCAAATAATGATAGAAAGGTCTCCATTGGCAAATCATTTTTTAAGATGTCAAAGAAGGTTACAGAGGGGACCAAAGCAAAATACCCTTACACCCAAAAATGGCCGCCACGAATAACAATTGCGTCCCTTTATTAGCCCTCCAAAATGATAGGAAGGTGCCATTTGGGGAAAAAGAACTCTCAAGATGTTGTGCAGGGTTTACAGGGGGGGAGCCAAGAAAAATCTCACTTACGATTCAAAATGGTCGCCATGATTGAAAAATGTTTTATTGTTTGTTTCCTATTTTGAATGTGAACATACAGCAAATGATGAAAATAAGCCACTTGGCCAAAACTTTTTCAAGGTGTTGGATATGGTTTACAGTGTAGGAGCCAAGAAATATATCCCTTACAATCCAAAATGGCCGCCATGATTGAAAATTTGTATTGTTTTCTATATTCCTATGATAAACATTTTAATTTTTTTACCTACTTCCTACTTAATAATAAGATTTTAAAAATGAAATAAAACATCTATGTCGATTTCTAATAACGTGGACATTTGAGCATTCTTCCTTACTTCTTTGTTACTTTTTGAATTGACGTTGTTTTTTTGTATGTCTTCATCCTCAGGAATACGAAATAGGAGAAAATAATATATAAAGTGCTGAACATAGCTTTTAACGAGATGTTATTTTTTTTATTTTTATTATTATATTATTTTTATTTTTACCTTTTTTTATTTTAAAATATCCATCCAAAAATTAAACAGATTTATAAAATTATCCTCAATTTTTTTTTTAATCTATTATAACCTTCAAACCCATGGGTTTACCTGATGGTGTTGCAGCAGTTCAGCGCAGTTGGAACATAGCAATGTACGGGGAAAACCCACATCGTGTGATGCACCCTTTCCTTACACGAGCACTTGACAAGCTCTGGGCAGCAGTCCCGAAATCTCCGGCAGTCTAGTCCATTTTGGATGCCAAACTCCATTATTCAAGAACCACCCCCATTCTTTAGGTGAAGAAGATATTATCTTTAAAAGTATCAGCATTTCCCCCAAAAGATGTCCTCCTTGATAAGCAGCACGCTGAATGTAAAAGCTGCAGTGCGTTTTGAGTGGGGGGAAGACTGTCAACACTTTTGTTCCTTGACGTGAAAAGGATTTTCCTTGCTCATTTACTTTTCCTACACCCGGGTGTGTGCGTCGTACAACATAACGTTCTAAGACGTCTTGAGGGGTTTGGAACGTTCTGGCAACCGACAGAAGATTTCATTCTTGTTTCGTACTTAAATTTTGTTCTTGTTACTTCACCATTACCTAAAAAATGGACCGACTTTCTTCACAATGACACAAGCAAGCAGGAGCTGTTTTCCATTCTCGAAAATCACGCTGCTACACAGTTGATTTTGCAGAAATTGTGACCAACGTGAGACCCAATTATCGTATCATTTTCAAAATGCATAGGCCGCCATTACTGGTATTTCATGTGATTTTCTTGATGAGGCTGATGGCCGCATCATTGCTCACGTGATGGAAGTGGCCAAGTCTGGAGAAAAGAGAGTTCTTATTTACTTTTGGATACAACATAGTCATACTCGCTGTCTCATTTTTCTACAAACTCATGGCTGTGGGGCTGTTAAATTTGTGGGGTTTTCTTTGAAGTAGGGAAGAAACAAAGATATATATCGGCACACGAATAGCTCGCGCTTTGGGGAAGCAAAATTGACAGCATAGAGAAGTTTCCATTTCTTTACGGATACGACACCGTATCCTCCTTCTTCCCAAAAAGGGCAAGAAAAAAGCTTTGGGAAAGTATGGAATCTTTCGATGATGTCGCACCAGCTTTCATGAAATTTCCTGTCCGTTGCAGAACGTTTCCAAAACACTCAAGACGTCTTAGAACGTTATTTTGTTCTTTTGTACGACGCACACACGGATATAGGAAAAGTCAATGAAGCAAGGGAAAATCCTTTTCACAAACGAGGAAAAAAAGTGTTGGCAGTCTTCCTTTCCCCCTCAAGACGCACTGCAGCTTCACATTCAGCGGGCTGCTTATTAAGGAGGACATCTTTTGGGGGAAATGCTGATACTTTAACGCCAATCACCGAAAGAATGGGGATCGTTCTTGAATGATTGAGTTTGACATCCAAAATGGACTAGAATGCGGAGATATGGGACTGCTGCAGAGAGCTTGTCAAGTGCTCACTTTCCCTGTACATTGCTATGTTCCAACTGCCGACTGAACTGCTGCAACACCAGGTAAACCAGTGTAAGAAAGTTATTATAGACTTTAAAAAAAAGTTTAAGGATAAATATAAATTTGTTTAATTTCTGGATGGTTATTCATCTCGTTACAGCTATGTTCAGCACTTTATTTATGATTTTCTTCTATTTCAGTATTCCTGAGTATGAAGACATAATAAAAAAACGTCAATTCAAAATGTAAAAGAAGTAAGGAAGAAGTGCTCAAATGTCCACGTTATTAGAAATTAAAATGTGATCATAGGAATATAGGAAACAATACACAATTTTCAATCATGTCGGCCATTTTGAATTGTAAGGAATATTTTTCTTGGCTCCCCTACTGTAAACCATATACAACATCTGAAAATGTTTTGGCCAAGTGACCCATTTTTATCATTTGCCGTCTGTTCACATTCGAAATAGGAAACATACACATTTTCAATCATGGCGACCATTTTGAATCGTAGTTAGATTTTTCTGGCTCCCCACTGTAACCATCACAACATCTTGAGAGACTTTTGCCAAGTGCACCTTTTCCTTATTTACTGTCGTTATTTGAATTAAAACCCAATAAGGTACGCAATTGTTATTTGTGGCGGCCATTTGGATCGTAAGGAATTTTTTCTTGGCTCTCCCCTGTAAACCTCTTTGTCATCTAAGAATTTTTGCCAATGACACCTTCTATCATTTTTAGCCGTCTTTTTATTAAAAATTCAGAAGATAATTGATACACCTTTCATTCATGGCCGCCATTTTGAATTGTAAGGATTTGTTCTTGGCTCCCCCTCTGTAAACTTTTTGTATATCTTAAGAAGAGCCTTGTGCAATGGCACCTTTTTATCTTTTATTTGCAGTTTTTATATTTAAAAAAAGGAAATAATACATCTTTTTCAAAATGGCGGCCATTTTGAAACGTAAGGGTAACTTTCATGTCTCCCCCACTGTAACCATTTAACATCTTAAGGGCATTTTTGCCAAGTTTGCACCTTCCTAACATCATTTACCGTCTTTTTACACTCAAAACAGGTAAATATAGGCCTATTCTTCATGGCCGCCATTTTGAATCGTAAGGGACATTTTTCGTGCTCCCCTCTGTAGCTTCTCTTTGACCTTATGAACATTTTTGCCAAGTGAAACCTTCCTACCATTTTTTCCGTTTATTTGGATCCGTCGTTTTAACAACCCGTACTATGGCAGTACACTTATTTTAAATTTTATTGATTGGATATTGCTTAACGTCTCATATTTATTTAAATTGGCTAATCGAGACGAAGGAGGGGCGTAAGGATGCGTGGGGGGCAAAAGGTGACAGGCCTTGCTGGTCAGACAGCCACAGCGTATGGGCTGTTGGGGAAAAAATTTTTAAAAAGAACGCATTCTCGTGAACGCTTCTTTTTTTGGAACTTTTCAGTGAACTTACTCTTTTTTTGTTTAAATAAAACTTAATTTTTAAAAGTTCTTTTTGGGAACGAACTTTCATTTTTAGAAAGTTCATTTGAAAGTTCTTTCCGTGCTCGAGCACCGTCGACTTGCCGCCGTCGCCCTTTAAAAACAATAACAATCGTTGTTCCACTAGGCCCAAGGTCACGTACGTTTCCCCCGAAATTAAAACTTTTGCGCCCAATAATCGGAAAAAAAAAAAAAAAACTGGGAAATTGGGAACCTAAAAGCTAAGTATCGCCATAATTTTACAAGCTGGCGCGGGAAAGTAGACAAATAATCAAACGATCAAAAACAGCTCAACACTTTCGTAAGACTCAAACCCCGAGTAGTTTTGGGATCAAAACCCCTTATGTTTTTTTTTTTGTTTTTTTCATTTTAGCCGGCCTTAAAAAAAAAAGTTTTTTTTTTACAAAAAACTTTTTAAAAAAACTAAGTTTTATTTTAAAAACCCTTGAAAATTTCAAAATTTTGGTTTTAAAAAAACTTGAACTTTTTAAAAGTTCATTATTTTAGCTGTGACTGAACTTTTAAAAAATTCATTTTAAAAAAAAAAACTGACCCAAACTGCGTATGGGGGGGCCAGGTTTCCCCCCCCGTCGTGGTCGTCTCCTCTGTGTCATCATCCGTCCGTGTTGTCATTGTCGTCGCCGTCGGGGGGGTAGTAAAGGGAAGGGGGCAGTTCCCCCACGACGACCCAGAGCTCGCCATTATTTCAGGGAGAAAATCCCCCCAATCACGGCCAAACCGTGAAGGTTGCGAGTTGGAATTATCTTTCAATACAGTGTACGGGGTTTTTTTTTTTTTTAATCCACAACCCATTAGACTACCTTCCCCCCAAAAACACGTAAAGGGGTTTAAAACGCTCTCACCAGAACGCAGGCGTTACAACAGCGTCGTTTAAATTCAAAGAGGGGACAAGTCAACCGACTTATTCCCCTTTAAAAAAGGTCCTGGTGCAATCCGATTTTCCATTTTTCACTAGCCTTATGTCGAAGTAAAATAAAAAAAATTTTTGCTAAAACTCATTTTTGGAAAAAAGTGACTTAATTCCCTTTTCAAATTATGTTTAAAATACGATTTTGGGTATAGAATTCAGAAAAATTGACAAATAAAAGATGAAAAAATTTTATATCCCAGATAATTGATTGGGGTAGAAAATTTAAAAAAAAGTAAGAAATATGGTTGAAATATTTTAGCTGTGAATTTTAACTATAAAAATATTACATGGAAGGGGATATTAGGTGTCCCAATGAGGTAATTTTACCATCGGACCCAAAGGGTTTTAAAATAGGGGCTATCCATAAAGGGGGCTTTTTTGAAAATGAAAAAATACAAAAAATAAAATCGTATTTCAGATATGCCCCTTGCCCCCCAATCACATAACTGTGTTCAGAATGCGCAATATTATTTCAGTTCCAGTTATTTATAATTATAAAATAAATAACTGAGTTCAAAATGCGCAAATTTACTACGAGTTCCAGTATTTTATATATATTTCAATCCAAACTGATGTTCAGAATGCGCAATATTTTTTTACGAGTTCCAGTATATTTATATTTTATTAATGACGGGTTTTTCGATTTAAGCCACTTTTTTTTACACAGGCCAACTTTTCGAAAAAATTTCATTCATCTTTTTCGGGGCCAATACAACTTATAATAATAAAAAAAGAAAACTACATTACATTGATAAATACAGACAAAACTGGGAAAACACAATACAACGAATATAAACATAAAAATCTTTGCACATATGGCGAATTAAATTGTATTTTATAAAATTAATTAAAATTATTAATTAATTAATTACTAGGAAAACGCTTAAGTCCAGCCGCGTTGATGGATGAGCTTCTTTGTAAGTTTGCGTAGGACCACTTTTCCAATGCAAGTGCTTTTTGAATGCATTGTAGGTGATTGTTGTCAAGTTTCTATTGTTACTTGGAATTGTTATTATAAACCTAAAAAAACTCATATTAAAACCTTTATTCTATGGATTCTGGCTAACATTTTCACTTTTTCTTTCAGAAAGGCAATACATCACCATTACCTTATGCCTATGTATAGCCTAATATGAACGTTGTAGCCCCCCCGTTTGGTCAGAATCGGCCCAAATGTCACGAAAATATCGCACAAAAATCGATAAAATCGTAAAGTACGATATTCATGAGAAATATTTCTTCGATTCTATTTCACTACACTGAAGAAAAAAAACCGGAATGTTTTTTTTTTCTTTTTGTATTTTTGTGTGTTTGTTAACACGATTCCGGCTAAACCGATACTCTAATTGCGATGAAATTTTCTGGAGACCTTCGAAATCTCTAAGCTTAGAACTGCCGCGTAAATTTAATTCTCATAAAAATTGCAATTTTTCGATTTTTTCCGATTTTTAAAGGTTTTCGACTTATAACACCTACATACTTTATCCGATTGTAATAATTTTTTTACAGACCTAAATTTTGTGAATTTATGTATTCGTGTGAAATTTGAGCGCAATCGAGAAATTATTTATCGTGAAAATCGCAATTTTACGATTTTTTTAATTTTTAAAACATGTTTTTGACTTATTACACCGATTATCCGATTGTGATGATTTTTTTACATAAACCTTAATTTTATAAATAAAAATATATTCGTGTAAAATTTGAGCAGAATCAAAAAATTATTCTCATGAAAATGGCAATTTTACGTTTTTTTTAGATTAAAAAAAAATCTTTGACTTATAACACCTACATGCTTTATCCGATTGTAATGATTTTTTTCACAGAACCTTAATTTTATGAATTAATATATTCGTGTGAAATTTGAGCGCAATCGAAAAATTATTTCTCATGAACACATGGCAGCTCAATGCACCATCATTACGCTTATCCACAACACGCCTGAAAGCGTTTGCAAACGTGGCAAGTCTAAGTTCAGAGATTTCGAAGGTCCCCTCCAATTTTCATCAAGATCGCATATGCCGTTTGCCCGGTTGAGAGCGAACATACAGAAAAACAAAAACAAAAAAAAACAACAAAACAACAACAACAAAAAACATTGGAGCTAAATTTTTTAAGGGGTCAGTGAAATTGAGGTCTTTGCTTCGCTCATCCAAAACTTGTATTTTGTTTCCCAGTTTTGTTCTGTATTTGTCAATGTCATGTAGTTTTCGTTTTTTATTAAGCGAGCGAAGCGAGCGTTTCCATTTGACTCTGCCGTAAAAATTAGTCACTGGTTTTGTTTTGTTTGTTTGTTTGTTTGTTTTTTTTGTATGTCTCGCCTTAACGTTCGAACGGGGGCTCGGATCGGGTTGAAATTTTCACCTTCCGCAAGCTTCGTTCTTTTATTTTATCCACAAAGTAAAGGTTTACACACGGGTTTACCCAATACCTTGGCAATAATAAATAATTTTGGAAACATGGCCCTGTGGACAGCGAACGTCGCAAATTTCAAAATTTAAAAAATGTGCAATGTGGGTCTAGCTATAGCACGTGCTCGCTTATCAACGCGTCCAACTGAGCGTTTCCTAGTAGTAAAAAAAATTACAATTTTCTGTTATATGGAAAACATGTAAGTGTAAAGCTGGTTTAAAAATGTCACAAATTGTTACTAGAATAACTTTGCTAATAATTAATGAACAAGATATCAGGGTAATTTTTTAATAAATTCATCGTGTTCCAAATACCCATACTCCCGTTTGCCCCAAATATTTTTAATGCACCTACCAATTATTTTGTCTAACTGCTTGTTTCCTTAGTGCCTGAACATTTTAGGGTATTCCTTATTTCTTATTACCCCAAAATGTTGAGGCAATAAGGAACAACAGGCAAGTTAAGAAATATTTAATTTATCTAGAAAGCCATCTTCAATGTATGTGATGGCAACTTTTAAAACTTGCATTTTGCAATGCCTGCTTATGACTATGAGTGAAAAGGAAAGGCTAAAAAAATACAGTACACATATATTGATAAAATAGTACAGGCCTGCACATTTTTTATTTTTTTTACATACAATATTTTGGAAATTGTGTTTATATGTACACGTTTTTAAAATCACAATTTTGCGGATAGTGAAAAACAGACAGTCGCTATCTTTGAAGGAGGCTGTTTATCAGGACGTTAGTTTCCAGTATTTACAATAAGTTCAATACAAGAGTTTCAGATGATGTAACTTGATAAGTTCATCTGTGGGTAAAAAACGCCATGCCGCCTTTTATATAGTGGTAGAGGCACTTTTCTAACACTTTTTTTTATTTTTAGAAATTCAGGTTCTTTAGGGTACAACATTGCAAATTTTTTCTAATTTTTTTGGGGGACAATATTTTTATTTTGGGGCCAAATTTTGGGTAAAAAATCCATGAAAGAGAAGAAAGGACGAATTTGTTCAGGATTTTTTTAATATGTGTAACATTTTGTGGTTTCAAATTCAGCAGTTACACTTTTTTGAAATTACAGAGATTTTTTGCATTTCTCTATTTTTTGTTCTTTCCCACCTTTTGGATTTTGGAGCATAAATAGGATAAATACTAGCCATGTGATTCACAAAATTTTTGTTTTGTTTTTTGAAAAATTTTTTCATTCCAAATTTTTGTATTTTTTCATTTTTGCACCCCTAAAAAACGGACGAGTATGACTCGTCAAAGTACTCCAATAGGAAAATTTATTTCTATAATACCTTATAATAATAATACCGTACAAAATAAAACATATGTACCATATGTAACTATGTACTGTCCATACTATACACTATAAGACCAAACAGTCAGTTTGTAAAGTTCCATTAGTTGATCACAAAAAAGAAGGCAGTTTTATTTTCCATCGCAACCAAGTAGGGATGGCATCAGGTAGTAAAATAATGATTCTGTTCCCGACCCTCTTGGATTTGGGTAACCCGAATGCACCTAAGTCTTATGGCACAATTTTGTATAGTATTAGTTGAGTCAAATAAACTGTTTTTGAAGTGATTTTTGAACGGTATAACTTTAACTCCCCCAAAAATGTACTAGGGCACAACAACGTAACAAATTAAAATTTAACTGATGGACAAGGAAAACTACTAGTAAGTAGTTGTCATTTGGTCATCAATAAACTAAAACATTGTATTCAAATATACTGTTTAAGAAGTAGTAGTATTTTTGAACGGTATGAATTTAACTCCCAACAATGTACTGTAACGTTACAGCCCTACCCTTGTATTTTTATATTTTTCACTGTTTATAAATCTATCTATGTATTACATATCATGTGGAACTTTCAATATTTTCAAGGCCTTAAGTCATATTTTTCTAACAAGTGTTCAAGCCAGTGTGAGTCTGCATCTGGCATGCAAAGGCCAACCTTAGGGTTGAAAGTGTGGAATGTGAAGTTTGGAGCCGAGGCTCATGTTTTTGGTTTCGGGTTTACCGGAGTGGCCTAGAAGTGACTTTCACCCCCATTTTAAAATACGGAACGTCCTGGAAAGTGCGTTGGCTTCAACTTTCGACGGCAGCGAGCAAGGGTTTTGGGGAAAAATGCGGCGAGCATAATGGCAACGTTGGTGAAAAAACCAACGGAAATGTGTATTTTGTTGAGTTTGTAGTCGACGAATCGCGAGCCTAGAACGCCCGCGGAAGTTTGAAACAAGAAGACTGACCAATGGCGGGTGTCCAGAGAGACACACGTGACCGGATGGCGAGGCCGAGAAGAAACCCCGGACGAGGCGAGGCAGCCAGGAGAATCCACCTCGATCACAGTGGGTCACGTTTTGGGAACCGGACGGTTGAGTCCGGGGTGCACGTGTTAGTGCCAGCGTGGTGTCCCACCCTGCGAGAGCCATCATGGGCCGTGGAGCCTCCGTCTATAGGGAGGGGCCGACTAGGGCTAGGGAGTTGGTTCTTTTTCTAACTTCTTTTTTACTATTTGAAACTTTTTCGGAAGAATCCGACGCGTTTTTGGTGACCCCTATGTAAAGGGTAAACCGCCAACAGTACGTCTAACAATGACGACCCGGCGAGTCCCCACGGAAATTTTCTAAACAACTACAGAGTTGCGGGGAGCATGAGCTCACGTCAAGTTTACAGTTCCTGTTTTCGGATTGGTTTTGGGCGGTGTCGAGATAGGGTGCACGTTTATTTGCCAATAAAGTAAAAGACCACTTTGGTTAGTCAAACACCACGATGCCAGATCAAGGGCATCTCTCCCTCTACGAGAACATCTGGGGCTGTGGTAAGCTAGACTAAACATTCTGGGCGAGTAGCCGAGAAGGAAGCAGTAGGACACCAGGTCCCCCGTCCGCCACTGGACGCCTTCCCAGTAGGCTAGGCCTACCTACGCGCCGGAGCGCGTCGCCGCTTGCAGCCACATCATTCCCCCCCCCTCTTCACTCAAGACCAAGGAACGGGATCGGACTTTGGAGTGGGTCAGAGAGGACTTGGAGGGAAGTAGAAGCATTGGTGTTTGCTTGTATTTTTATTGTCCCCCTTTGTATCTCATGTATGTTTTTTTCTTTTGCTAAATTCGGATCCGATTGCTAACTTCACTTGAAACCTAACTTCTTTTGTTGTAATTTAAATTCATTGTTGAGTCAGAAAAGTCCACTTAAAGTACACCCGCTTTTCACTTCATAGTGCATGTTTGCCCCCTGTTTCCCTCAACTCATAGTGTAGTGTTTTTGCTAGGACCCTCAGTCCACACACGCCGCTTCTCGGGTGGTTGACCCACTTTCAGCAGCAGTGCCCGGGGCCCCAGAACGAGCGTGGAGCGGACCAGCGACGGCGCAGCTCACCATTAGCGTGCCGGGTAAGGTGGTTTCTCTACCCCCAGTGGTTAGTGTACTGGACCGTGCGGGGTTGCACTGTCGGTACACTCTGGGTTGTTGTTTTGATTTTTGTGTTGCGTTGTTGTGTTTTCGTTTTGCTTTTTGGTCTCTCGGTTTATGTTAGTCTTACCCTCTCCGCGAGCTAAGCTTAGGGCAGGTTGGCGAGTCAGGCATAAGTTAGGATGGGTGACCTTCACCTCAGTCAGTGACTCCAATTTGGGGAGTCACGAGTGAATCACACTCTGGCGCAGGTCGGGGCCTTCGGGCCAGGTGGTGTCGGTTTAAAGGTTGCGACGTGACTTCATAGGCAGGTTAGACCACGTAGGGCGTAAGGTGGTAGAGCAGAGAGAGGGGGAAGTCACAGTACTAGGGTACAACAACGTAACAAATTAAATTGAACTGATGGACAAGGAAACTACTAGCAAGTAGTTGTCATTTAGTCATCAGTAAACTAAACATTGTATTCAAATATACTGTTTATGAAGTAGTATTTTTGAACGGTATAACATTAACTACCAACAATGTTCTAGGGTACACACCAATGTAACAAATTAAAATTTAACTGATGGACAAAAGGAAAACTAGTAAGTAGTTGTCATTTAGTCATCAGTAAACTAAAACATTGTATGATACATTTTCATGAATGAAAAAGTCAAATCCATAGAATCTTCACAAAATTGAATTTGTATTTGCAAATTTTAAAATGTAGGGTAGTTTCCATAACCATGGCTTTTTCATGTATAAATTTGCATGATAAGAAAATAAGAAACAACAATCGCGTTTTGATTTTCAGCCGAATATATTCTTGGAACAAACATTTACGACTTGCGTGTGGCACTACATCACCCATTACAGTTATTGCTCATTTAAAATATGAACGTTTCAATTTCAATTAATAAGTCCATTTCTTCACACATAAGGAATGATCGTACCACAATAAAATTTGACATGACATTTGTTTAAAGTGGGGTACCTAAATCCCCCAATTATGACAGTTTTTAGTTCATAACAAGTTTCATGATGACTGTATAAGGTGTCCGAGTGTGTAGCGTGTCGCGACTTGGCTGCGGCGCCCTAACGGGCACACAGTGAATACTTTACATACGTCTTAAGGATTAAGTAGTCAAAACATTATTTTTTTTTTAATAAAAATGTGTGTTAGTCCAATAATTTGTATATTTAATTATTCAAATAATTCTTGAACTTATGTTATTTTCTCACAAAACTACTCTAATTGTCATCTGAGCAGGAGTTTATTTCTACTACTTCAAGATCATCTTGCAAATTGCTCTCTAGTTCATCATCATCTGATGCAACCATCTGCACATCTGGGACTGAGAATGGAACGTGTCATATCCGTACCCTGTCCTCGGTGCTAATAGCTTCAAATTGTGGATAACCTATACTGACGGTCAATACAAACAAACTTTCCATCTCTTGACCTTAAGCACATTCTGTTGTTGAACACCTTGGCCTAGCCAACTAGTATTGTGTTAGGCCAGAGGCCTATAACTAGGACCCCAAAATTTTGTGAATGACTTTTTTCACTAAATGTTGCTAAATAATATGACTATTTTATTATTAAGTAGTGAAATAAGGCAATAATCACGTTTTTATGCTAAATTAGAGCAAAATCAGGAACTTTCCTTAATATTTTGCAAGCTTTAGTCCAAAATATGCAATTATTTTGACAATTGGGCATTGAAATCAACATTTCTGTTTTAACTTATAATAGTTGCACTTGTCACCATGACAGCTGAAATTTTTATGACGAAATGATGCCTTTACCTTGAGTTTATATACTGAAATTGAAGATTTTTTTTGTTGCTATTTCTCATTTCGTTATAAAAACTTCAATTTTCAGTATATAAACTCAAGGTAAAGGCATCATTTCGTCATAAAAATAGCACTGCAATCACTACCTTTCATCGAAATGAACACTACACATAACCGAATATTTAGGCAATATAAAGTTAACTTTATTGGAATAATCTAGGCCTGTTTGATTAAGGTATTTTCAACTGTCATGTGCCGAATATACGTTAAAACAGAAATGTTGATTTCAATTCCCGATTGTCAAATTAATTGCTTATTTTGAAGCTAAAACTCACAGAATGATTGAGAAAAGTTCCTGATTTTGATCTAATTTAGCATAAAACGTGATTATTGCCTTATTTTGCTACTTTATAATAAAACAGCCATATTAAGCATCATTTTGTGAAAAGTCATTCACAAAATTTCAGGGTCCCTACATAGCACACAGCAACAGCATACCACAAAAAGGGAGGTTACGTTATCCTCTTATGGGTAAAGCCTGTCTATAAACATTCCAAAAAAGGTAGGAAATATTCAACTTTTTGTTAGCAATTAGCATTGTATACTAGTACTGGGAAGAAAATGCTCAAATATGACCTGACCTGAGCATAATCTCTGAGGGAATTTCTCAAAAATATTCTCATGCTTGGTGAATATTCACGACTCACATCTCTAATAATATATATATATATATATACACTTACTCCTCATTGGAACTGCCAGGCAGATGACACTTTATGGATAATAATTCAGACTACACATGTCATTTTAATGTTTTCCTACATTCTTTTCATTTGCATTCTTGTTCTGCTCAAGTGAGTCTTCATATGGCTTCTGATATCAGCTTTACATTTAAATCCCTTTGAACAGATGTCACAGAGCAAGTCCCTAGGCATTGAATGTCTCTTCATGTGTTTCTTCAAATCATATAAATTCCCAATTTCTTTCGAGCAGGTCGGGCACTTGAATGTCTCCTTAGAGTGCATATGATGGTTGTGTTCATGAAGCTTACATTGAAGAAAGAAATCTTTGTCGCAAATCTTACATACCGCATCTGAGCGTGGACCGTGACATTTGAGTGGAGTCTTAGAGCGGCGGAGCTTTGAATGTACGGTCACAATCTTTACATTGAAACGGACGGGATACGCTGTGAGTATACAAGTGTTGTTTCAAAGTAACATTTCGACGAAAACAGTCCCCACAAATCTTGCAAACAAACGTTTTCTTGTCGATGTGCATTGCTGAATGCGTTTTTAGTAGACGAGAAGTTTTAAAGTATTTTCCACATTGGCATTTAAAGGGCCTCTCACTACTATGTGTTGTCATATGCTTCCAAAGATGATTTTTTGTTGTGAAACGTTTTCCGCACGGATCACAGATGAATCTTTTCTCCTTATGACGCAGCGAGTGAAGTCTAAGGCTTGATGCACGTTTAAAGGTTTTATTACATGTGGGGTGAGGACATCTGAATGGCCGGAGATCAGTTTGACTGTGAATTGAAATGTGTGACCTAAGACTAGCCTTATCAACAAAACCTTTATCACATACGGCGCACACAAAACACTTCTCTCTAGTATCGTCATGTGTGCGTGAGTGTTTCTTCAGAATTGATGCACATGTAAATGTTTTAAAGCATACGGAGCATTCATGTGGCCTGAAGCAATTAAGAGATAGCCCGAGTTCACAAGCTTCAGGCCTCACTGACAACTGAGTATTACAGTGAGATTTCAGTGCTGTTGTACATCGAAAACTTTTCCCACATACCGTGCAAGTGAAATGTTTAGGCAAAGTCTCCAAATGACTAAGTAGTACATGTGCTTTAAGTGTACTTTTTTGCATAAAACCTTCGTCACAGAACGAGCAGTTAAATGGTTTGTTGGCCAGATGAGCGTAAGAGTGTTTCTTCAGGGTGCCGGCATCTTTAAAAGCTTTACCACACGGACACTTGTGTGGCCGGTCTTCACCGTGGGTCCGAACGTGAACTGAAAGGCTATCCAATCGTTTAAATCCTTTTCCACATACATCACAGATGAAACGTTTTGTGCCAGTATGGATCCTATGCATATGCTGCACAAGTCTATCTTTAGATGGGAAATCTTTGTCACAAAGATCACAAACAAACGATCGCTGAGCTAAGTGCAAGTCGGCATGCCTCTTAAGTGAATATTTGTCTTTAAATGTTTTACCACATGGGGATGGACAACGGAAAGGTCTGTCATTGGTGTGAGTGATTAAGTGACGTCTCAGCAATGCCTTTGTTTTAAACACTTTTGAACAAATATTACAATGAATTGGACCTATTGTTCTCTGCCCACCGCCCCTGGTGTTGTCTTTCAGTTTGCGCGGCTGTCCCACCCCCTTCTTGGAGGCGTTACGCTTGTTACCTTGGTAGATCTTCCGGGCAGGAGACTTGCGAACATTTTCAGTGTCTGGCGTTGAGTCGTCCGGCTGATGGTTGTGACGTGAAGACTTGTTTCCGTCTGCAACAGAAAATATAGATCAATCAGAATGGGTAATTAAAAGGTTGGGGCCTCAACAGTTTTTGATGGGCCAGATAAGAATTCTGTCACTTGTGCAAACCTATAGCCTACTTGAGTCTAAAAGCAACAAACGTAACAGTAAAAAAATGTCTAAAAAGTAAAAATATTAAAATATAAGTATGGAATGCTAAAGATTTTGTAAAATCAAGTGTAGGCCTACCCAACTGTTTATCTACAGATGACAACTGTTTAAGTTTGCAGGTACCACAGGTTGACATTTACTCCAATCAATCAAACAAACTTATAATTAGGGATCCTGAAAAATAGCAAGTAAAAGTTCTCATTTTGTTTAAAAAAATCTTCAATTTCAGTATATAAACTCAAGGCAAAAGGCATAATTTTGTCATAAAAATGGCACTGCAATTACTACCCTTCAGCAAAATGAACACATGTTTACATAAACAAATATATTGGCCATATAAAGTTAGCATAATTGGAATTAACTTGGCGTGTTTGACAAATAATATTTTCAACTTTCATGGTGCCAACTATATGGCCCAATTGACAATTGTCAAATTACTTGCATATTTTGGAGCTAAAACTTACAGAATAATTGAGAAAAGGTAGCAAGAAAATGTGATTTTTGCCTTATTTCGCTACGGTACCGGTACTTAACTAGGAAAATGCTCTGTGTAACGCATTGTTGAGCGAACACCGGTACGTGCAACACGACCCGAGTACGACATTCCCATAATGTTGATCAAAAAATGTAATGTAATATTGACATTGATACTAATTCACGTCATAATACATAGGCTAAAAGTAAAACAAATTTCGTCGACAACAAAAGCAAATGATTGTAAAACAAATTAGGCGTACTGGATCTATATAAACTCAGACAAAATGAACATTTGAAATGCGAAATGAACATTTCATCAGATAACAGTCTTTAAAAGACAAAACTTTCAATGTTATTGTTGATCGCTGAATTGAATGACGCCACGGGACAACAATGTAATCGAATTAGGCCTTTTATAGGAAAATGCCTTCTAAAGTGTATCTTTGTTTCTTCACTGCCTCCTTGACAAATTTCATAACGATCGGAAATAGGCCCTACAACATCATTTTTCGAATTATGATTACCAATAAGTCTTTAAGGTCTTTACCGATTTAGCTGAAAATTTGTAAAATAGGAGAGAATGGATAAAATCCACCGCCATCTAGAGGACCTTGACATCATTTCTTTGGGAAAACAATTTCAACTCTTTGATAACAAATAATACACTGCTTCCTCGATAGTATTTTGATTACTTCTAGGTGGCAGTGCATAGTGACCAGAATAATCGTGCGACTTTTCGTTGCCATGGTAACGTTACTTTTGTTAAAATGTAATTTCTATCTACACTACTTAAGGTCTTGACCGATTTAGCTGAAAATTTGTAAAATAGGAGAGAATGGTGTAGGCCTACTTATTGACCCTGCAAAATTTCATAACGATCGGAACATTTTTTTTTTTATTAATTTTTTATAACCAACGATCGGATTTTGTTCAAAAACTATACAGCAACCCGCATAGGTGGTATGTACATGTGTGCAAAATTTCAGGTCGATCAGAGAAACGGTGCGACCTGTACCGAAGCAGTAACAGAAAAAAACAAAAAAAAAACAGGACATTCGAGCCATAAGAGTCAAGTGGAGACGCTCGCTACGCTCGCTCAATAATTCACATACAGTATGTTAAGGTGATATTTTATGCATTAAGTACGACTAAATAGTTAATAACTTAATATCATTATGAAACTTTTAGAGCAGGTGAGGTTAATAATGTAATGAATTATTTGGACTATACACTGCACTTGTAAATAAAGAAAACTATGTAACAATATTTCGACAACTATTCAGTCGTCTTCAACGGGTTTAATGACATTTGACATTACAACAGTATGTTATGTTTGTATACTATGTATGTACATATGTAGTATGGCAGTACTATCTATTTGTTTAAATTTTTTGGATTTTTGTTTTTTTCTTACTGTTGTAATGTCAAATGTCATAAACCCGTTGATGACGACTGAATAGTTGTCGAAATATTGTTACATAGTTTTCTTTATTTACAAGTGCAGCGTTTAGTCCAAATAGGTCATTTTATGACTAAATAACAAAGATAATAAACTAGGAAAACGCTCAGTTGGACGCGTTGTTGAGCGAGCACCGGTACGTGCAACACGACCCGAGTAAGACATTCCCATAATGTTACATACCAATAAGTCTTTAATGTCTTGACCGATTTAGCTGAAAATTGAAAAATAGGAGAGAATGGATAAAATCCACCGCCATCTAGAAGACCTTGACATCATTTCCTTGTTAAACTCTTTGGTTACAAATAATACACTGCTTCCTCGATAGTGTTTTGATTACTTCTAGGTGGCAGTGCATAGTGACCTGAAACCACGTGCGCCGTTGCCATGGTAACGGGACTTTGTTATAATGTAATTTCCGACTACACTACTTATCGGATCAAAATAAAAATAACATATTCGTGATCGGACGGACATTCTAAATGATTTGGCCACCTCAGATTTTGTCTCCGTTAAAGTTTAAAAAAAAACTTTCAATTAACTTTAATGTAACTTTTTAACTTTTTGAACGATTTTGCCACAAAACTATACAGCAACCCGCCTAGGTGGTATGTACATGTGTGCAAAATTTCAGGTCGATCAGAGAAACGGTGCGACCTGTATCGAAGCAGTAACAGAAAAAAAAAAAACAGACATTCGAGCCATAAGAGTCAAGTGGAGACGCTCGCTTCGCTCGCTCAATAAAAAAATTAAAAATAGGGCAATATTTACCTAGAACCTAGATGACTAGGGAAGCATTGAGACACGGCTTTTAAAAATGCTGCATTCAACAAAAGCTTGCATGATGCTTGATGCATGATGGCCTAGTAAGCCAAAAATGTGGGCATATGAAAAGAAGAAGGAGACAAATGCTTTAAATGTCCTAATGACAGGTTTCAAGTAAAGCAGCATCACATAATCACATTCATTAGATTATTCATATGCCACACACTCTACCATTGCCACTGTTTTGTGAGTAAAAAGTTCAATAGTTTGGGAACAAATCATGAACTTCTGCACGTGCGGCCGGCGGTTCTGAACAGTAGTCGCAGTTCTGTCTATCGCCTCTCCAAAGTACCGTATTGTCCTGAATATAAGCCAACCTTTTTCATTGTTTTAATTCTCAAAAGTCCCTTACCACCTTAATAATATATGCATGCTTATGCTTATGTTTTTTTATATTTCAGCAAGAAAAGTTCGGGGGTCGGCCTATATTCGGCACAATACGGTAAGATGCAAGGTCACGGTTATTTCATGATGATCTATGCTCTCTTCAACAAAGCAAGGAAGGTACATTTATGTTTACTACATGGATGTGAAATGTACACAAAAAATGTCTAATGCATTACGCAGTAAAACTGACAATCTTGGTTTTATGAAAGACAGGGTCATTTTGTCATACAAAAGAGGATATTTTCAAAGACGGATAATAAATTGTGATACAGTCGAACTAGGCGTTCAAACACTTAATAATCAGTTACAAGTTGTGATACTTTTCTTAATCACACTCTGATTCACTATTTGTAAATTGTTGAACTTTATTATTTGGGACAAGCAGTTAATTTATATACCGTACTTAAAAACAAAAATCAATGCCATTTGTCAATGAACAGTATACTACTGTGCATTTTTAAGTAGATTATATACCAATAGACGATTTCGTAAACCACTATGTCTGTGCACTTTAACGCATTGCATCATGTTAGATGAGTTTCACCCACAGCTGGCCGGATATTAACAGCTAGCCAGTCTGGACCTTGTAGGCAGCCCCTCTACAGAGCTGTGGTGTCTCGAATGTTAACAACAACTCTTGCTTTGGTTGCTAATCAATGTTTTTTGTTTGTGTGTGTATATTAGGATTATAGATTGTCTCATTGAACATTATGTTGTAAAGTATTGTAGGTAGGTACTGAATAAATGAAACTAGGAAAACGCTTAAGTCCCGCCGCGTTGATAGATGAGCGTATTTTTTTTTTAAACGAAAAAAGCGTAAAATTGCGATTTTTAATAGATAATTTTTCGATTACGCTCAAATTTCACACGAATATATAAATTCATAAAATTAAAGTTCTGTGAAAAAATCATTACAATCGGATAAAGCATGTAGGTTTTATTCGTCGAAGAAATGTTAAAAATTGAAAAAAATCGTAAAATTGCGATTTTCATAAGAAATAATTTTTCGATTGCGCTCAAATTTCACACGAATATATTAATTCATAAAATTAAGGTTCTGTGAAAAAAATCATTACAATCGGATAAAGCATGTAGATGTTATAAGTCGAAGAATTTTTTTAAAAATCGAAAAAATCGTAAAATTGCGATTTTCATGAGAAATAATTTTTTGATCGATTTTCCCCCCCGTGCAGTTCTTCGTTCAGAGATTTCATAGACATCCATAAAATTTCATCGCAATTGGAGTATTGGTTTAGCCGGAAAACGTGTTCACAGACACACAAAAATACAAAAAAAAAAAAAAAAAAAAAACATTCCGGATTTTTTCTCCAGTGTAGTGAAATGGAATCTTCGCTTCGCTCGCTACGCTCATCCAATCAACATTGTTTTATTAACGTTATTACTAAGGTGACACCCGGTCCCAAGAGACTCATTAAAATGACGTATTTGTACCGATTTGCAATTTTGAAGAGAACTTGTCCTTGTATCTTCTTAACTGTACCGTGCATGGAAGGATAATGTTTTACGTTAAAAATACATTCCTCTGATAAATACTAATAGTAAAAACAATTAAATAATAAATAGTTCTTCCATTCCAAGAAGATACTTCATTTTCTGTAGGGTGTGCGAGCATTATTAGCATTGGTGGAGGTGCCGGGTCGCGCACGTGTGTGAAACGTAAAAATTAAAAATGTTAGGCCTATATATTTTTGGCGCTACCTTACCAATGCTGATAACTTAAAGCCATAATAGTGACCTGAGTCTTTTGATACAAATTTATATTCACTTTGGAAGTTTTGAACTTTTTTGGGGCACAAACTAATAAAAATATGTCACTATAATGTTTGTTTCAACATTTTCATGTAATATCACTGAATTTCATAGGCTAGCCTAGCCCTAATAACATTTGTGCTTGATCATTTAAATGATCTCGAGAGGTTACATTTTTAAATCAATTACATGTTACTCTGTCTTTTGTACACCACTAATTTTCTCTAGTCACTATTTGCATTGATTTTTTTTTATAGATAATGGAAAATCAAAATGTACCAAACTGAACAACGTTTTTGACTTATTACATACCTACACTTATTATTTAGTTGTAAAGACAAAGTGTATTAAAAGTTTAACCATCCATATTATACAAATTAAATGTATTTTCAAATTATCTTTATTTTATTCTTATTGATTAGGCCTTCATTAGTATAATGCCCTCATCAATACATTATTATCTGCTGAATGTTTGTATTTTTTATACTATCATTTTTCAACCACTAGATAAAGATTTTAAGACTATATAAATGTACACATTACAACCATATTTAATTCATTTTTTCATGTCAGAAAGCTATTTTCTGGGCATTTGACGCAAATATATCTTGTAAAAATCGACTTGCGGCTTAGGCTTGCCCAGACCGTGAAATGGTCCGTGGGTAATAGCTTAACTTTAGTAATGTGCCGGTTGTACTTTCAAATATGGCACCTAGTTATTACTTACGTAAGAGTATAGGACATGCGTTTTAGGCAAATTGCGCTGCACTGCCCTGTCGGTGTACAAAAAATGGGTCTACAGTCACATTGCGTTTTTTTAAGTAAT
>JAMZAV010008116.1:0-24506 GCA_024449915.1 Sweltsa coloradensis | reverse complement strand
TCCCAAAACTGAGTTTATATGAATTATACCGTGGTTCTGTTTTCATTTAAGTGTCGAGTATGAGAGTGCGGGGGTTGAAAAAGTATTGTGTCTAACAAATAGCAACTCCACTATATCATGCATCACTTCCTTCGGTCCGCCTATGCGTGTGTAGCATTTCACTTTATAACCCATAAAATTAAAATCGACGTGTTTTTTGTTTTACATTTCTATTCAACAAGGATGGTACAGAATGTTTTGGCCTCCCTTGAGGTTTGGGGGAAGGGAGGGGGCACCAAAGAGAGCAAATCCCATCCACCCTGGCACTGTACCAAAGAGATTTTAATGCTGGAGGAAATTTAATTTTTGTATCTCTTCGACCATACTTTCGTACTTGTGCTTTCACCCATTATCACCAAATTTGTTTGCTCATTTTGTTCAAGGTTGGAGTAGGGGTGGGTTATTTTGTGCTAATTTTTAATTTTTTTATCAAAGTTGTTGGAAGATTTTTACAAACAACATACGCAAGTATATGAAATAATTGTTTGTAACATTTTATACAATTTATCTTTGTTTTCAAAGTTTACAAAAGGAATTTTTAAAGACTATATTTAGTTTATTATGTTAGAGTAGTTATACAATAAAACAAAGATTGGATGAACATCATCCAACATAACTCAAAATACACAACACAATCACAGACAATACAATCAAACATACTTTCTGTGACGTGCCTTTTAAAACCACAAGTACTCGAATAATATTAGATCATGTCATTCTTACCTCAACAGTCTCTCTGAGAATGTAAGCGATCTGGTCCTCGGAAAGACGTTCGCCCCTTCTCTTCAACCCCTGCACTAGGTCGGTAACTGAGCCTCCCGTGCATAGCTGAAACAAACAGCAGGGTGTTACACAGGCTCATCAGAACATCCTAGAAAACATTGCGAAACAAACGTTAATTCTGGATGACACTACTTTTAAAACAATACAATCACTACATTTGCTGTAAATCCATGAATTTGAATGATTTCCCTGGATTTTTAAAATTACTTATGAGTATATTTAAAAAAACTGTGTGTGTTTGCTTTGTCTATCGGTAATAAGAATTAAGAAACCATTTACTTATTAAGATCAAGATTTAACATTTGATACATTTCTGGATTAGGCCTACTTACAAATTCTACTACCACAAACGATAGCTACGAAAACCAAGATTGTTTTCACTTGCGTATTAAGTTACATGAACTACATGATTTTAAAGAACGATTGGGAATGATAATGTTTCTTTTAAGTAAGGTTTTAGAGATTCAAATTGCTACCACGCTAGGTGTAGGATATGTCTAGTCGTTTTGTACATCCAAGGAATATTTTACAAGACTTGATTTAAACAATCAACTTTTCACTGAGAGATACATTGGCAAAAACCTTCAGTGAAGATAACCGATATATGAAATTACCTGGCGATGTCTCCAATTAAAGCCTCGTTTGTTACTAGAATAAACTTATCTTTATCGGTGGGTTTAAAGATATGTAACTTGAATACCAATAGTTATGCGTTATGACACAAGTTTATTTCAACATGACTCTTCTCCAAGAGCCTTGTTCAAAGTCTACGACTCCATAAGCCACAGTCTCGAGCCGTATGGAAACATGTGAAGTGGACTCGAACCCCGAATAAGAAATAGATTTCGAGCACTTTGACCATCGAATTATGCCCTCGTTGCAGTAATTGAGGCTTAACAATCATCATGAGGAATGAAAATCCTCATAAATAATTTTAATTAGGAACAACGTTGGCGGTAACCTGAGAGCCACGCCTAATGAAATTTCACGCCCAAAAATCAGCACAAACATCGATCATGTTTTATGGAAAGCAAACGCACTTCGCTCATTAATTAAAGCGGCATGTTTGTTGCACTACATTTCCATACATCTATTTGCATGTATTTTAATAATCACTTCAAAACGTAGCGTCTACTTGTAATTGAATAAGCTTGAGTAAAGTTGAGTTTTTTAATTAAGAAAATCAGTAACCCAATGAGGTTTTTATAATGATTTTGAAGGTTATAAAATTTAAAAAGCAAAAAACAGTAAACATTTGATTACGTATATAGCTCTTGCATGGGCAATACAATATATTGGTCGAGAGACTGCCAGCGGAAAGTGTTTATAGGTCTGATAAGCATATTTGCAAAAATTTGTACCAACAATCAATTGCTTTCTTGCAATGGGGTTTATTTTAAGCAAACGAATATACGCATATATACGGATAGCATACGGATATAGCTGCTGCTGTGGATGTTGGTTTTAAGCAGAAGTCAAGACCTTTTTAGGAGACTTGGAGGGAGAAACGAAGTGACAAAACAAGTAGTTCTTCATCGTTCAGTGATGTCATCCCGTAACGGTGTTTCGTTCAATAAAATAGTCTCAGTCGCACATGCAATATTCGCTTTTTGAAACGCCTTTTGATACGATCTGATAAACAACACCGACGTTATCCTTGTATAATCTGGCACATTAGCTCTGAGTGTCTCAGAGATACACAAACCAAGAACCAAGAAAGTCGAACAGGTTATTTCAATGAGATCATATGCTCTTAAAGGAGTATTCACCAACTAAACTCAAAAAATATATTTCATTTAGACTAACTTTGAATTTACAAAGTAATAGAAATAAAATATTGGGTCTACCATCACTCGAACAAAAATTGCCAAACTTGTCCCATCGCTCTTTGAGCCCCGTGACCATGGAGGATGTTGGTTAAAAACATTTTGGGCATTTTTGACGTACTCGACTACCTTTTCTGTAAATCCTGTATGTTTTTTTTTGTAATTTGGGCAAGTGGTACGGTCAAAATATACTGATTGCCAAGAGAAGGTGTTATGTGTGAATGCACATTTTAGGTGCGTGTACATTTGTGCACAATATTAAGACGACATTTTCTAAATGCCCACTATAGTTTGAGTGGTGTTCTAGTATCTATTGAAACAAAAAAGTAAACCGGTTGAAGCCGATTTAAGAAATTTACCAAAAAACACAAATTAGAAGCAAATGCTTAAAAAATGAGTGTTGTTTATAAGTTACAAAATATACATTTTTTTAAAATTTCATTTTAGTGTAGTATTTTGCTCTAGACTCTGTGGTAAAGAAAAATGGGGGGGGGGGAATATCTTATTTAAAATCTTCAATAGACAATATTAAACAAAAATCCAATTGCAATATCTCAATTGTGCTTTTTTCGGGCACAAATCACACTATAGATATTCATATAGGCTATTTTAAAATCATGCTTTTGACGCTGTAACCCCAAAGAAATGGGCCCAAAAACTTTAACTGTTTCTGATCCCCTTTAGTCCGTGGAACAAGCTGCTAAAACCATAGGAACATTTCAAATCCCGGGAAAACCCGCACCAAAATTAGGAGGGAGGTTAAAGACATATTTTAGAATGTTATTTCACGGGGGACACGCATGGTAGCAAATAAGTCACCTGTGATGGCGTCCACAAGATGGCCGCCAAAATAATTTTTAAATTGCTGTAATTAAAGAAGTAATCATCAGATTTGGTTTAAACAAGGTTTTGTTTTATTCGGTTTTTAATGCTCTACAAAAATGTAACGGGAAAATTTTTACCGTAAATACAATAGTTTATATTATATTTATATATTTTACAATGTATTGCAATTATAGCATTTTTTGGGGTATATATATAATTATTTTACGTAGAATTCTCTAAAATTGTCATAAAATTTTCAGACTATACTCAAATAGAAATCTAGAAAATTAGAAAATCTCCTGATAATTTTCTATCTTTCCGGAAACAAGAAACCCATATCAAATTTTGACTGCATCTTGATCTTCTAGAATTTACTAGGGAGTGACATTGAAGGGAAGTTTTAGTTTTCATTATTTACAGAAAATCAGTCGTTTACTCAATTGTGGTGGGTAAAGCTGAAAAATAAATAAACAATTGAAGTTTTATTTGATTCTGACAGAAGTAAATAGTTCATATTAGATTTAAAATCATTTTAAACCCTTTATTTGTACCTAAGACAAGGTAGTATATCTATTATAGTATAATACTTAGTAGTTGACGTACAAAAGCCGTAAAGATGGCGGAAAGTGATAGTAAAGGCGACGAATATAAGACAATAAAAGAGTTAAATGTACAAGAACTACGTAGTAAATTTAGAAAGAGGGGTGAAGATAAGTCGGGTAAAAAAAGTGTTCTGATAGAAAAATTGAAAACTATCCTAACCGAGAAGGAGAGGACTTCGATAAGTTTTTGTTTGGACATGAGAAAAGGAGGCCTAGGCCTAAACCCGTCGGAATGTAAAAAGTGTAGTGCGTGGAAAGAGTGGTAAAAGCTAGTGAAGGAGAAATAGAAATGGCAAGAAAGTTGTTTGTGAAATGGAAAAGAGAATGAAAATGGAAGAAGAAAAAGGTAATCGATTTTCCTAGAGATAGAAGAGCTAAAAAAGAAAATTAATGAAAACTCAGAGATAGAAAGAAAACGGAAGTTCGAGACTGGCCCCCCAGATTGCAGAAGTGACAGGGGATGTCGAGGGAGCGGCTAGTGGTAACCAACACCACCGGCAGGGAGCAGACCAAGGCCCAAAAGCTGCAGCTGTACGAGGAACTCCCACAACAGTGGTATGTCGGCCACGCCTCCCCTCATGACGTTCACTGACGCTGTCATGAGTAGGCCTAAACCTCCCCAACACCTGCAGCCACTTCCAGATCCAGCGATAGGACCAAAGGTCAGAAATATAGGCCAAACATACAAACAAACAATTTGTGATAACGCCTAAAATAAAATCTAAAATAGCTTCCAAACCAAAAAAAATCATCAACAAAAAGTAGATCCTTCAAACATAAAAATTGGAGTCAACAAAATGCGAGCATCTCAGGAAGGTGGAATAATAATTGAGTGCGAAAGTGAAGGGGATAGTGAAAAATTAAAAATGAGGCCACACAAGAATAGGAGAAGATTATGTAGTTAAAAGCACAAAAAAGAAGAAACCAAGAATGCAAATACATGCAGTAGACGAGGAAGACATGATAATGAAGAAATGATAAGAAAAATTATTTCGCAAATAAGACAAAAACGACAAAGACGACAACTTCCACATGAAAGTAATTTTATAAAAAAAAGTGGGTCATATGCTAACAAACTTTGGTCTTTGAAGTAGATTTAAAAAACAAGAAATACCTTGATGAGTGACAGAAAAATTAATATGGGATGGAAAAAAATGTGACGTCGAGGACTATGTTCACATAATAAAGTGCCTAAAGTGCCAAGGTTTCGGTCATTACGCGTAGATTGTAAAAATAGTGTAACCTGTTCCTACTGTGCTGGTCAACACACTTACAGCAGTGTTGTGCTGAGCATGTAAACTGTGCGAATTGTATCCAAGCAAACAAAAGATATAATAAAAATATAAACACAACACACACTGCGTATGATAAAGACTGTGTTTCCCCTGATATGGATTCACGAAAACCAGATGAATAAAAGTAGATTATAATAGTTTTGCGTAGCATCAAAAAAAGATGGGCTTATAATGTATTTAAAACATTCAAAGTCTTATAAAAAACAAAGATGAACTAAGTGAAGTGATGTTACGCTACAAACCATTAATCGTATGTTTGTCAAAAACTAGAGTCACGGAAGATATAACCATAGTGAAATTCATATAAACGGATACAACACAATTAGATGCGATTCGATAAGCCGAAGAACAGGAGGGTTATTATGTACATAGACTCTAAAATAAATATAAAGTGGTAAATCGCTATAGGTTAACCCAAACTTTTGGGTGCCTAATTATTAAAGTAACAAGGGGAAAACAAGACAGTCAAGAACTTAACTATAGCTTTTTATATATCATTCTCCTAGTTCAGCAAACAATGTATTCTTAGATTTCTTCGAGGAAATTTGTGATGACCTCCAATCAGCGAAGGGCCAAGTGCTAATAACTGGAGATTTTAATATAGATCTTCTCAACAAGGGACGTATATGATAGACTTCGACAAAGCATTTAATTCATGGACTTAAAACAATGTAATACCTCCCCAACTAGAAAAACGGATTCAAGTAGAACTCTGATAGATCTCATTATAAACAAATAACCATAATCTAATAGCAAATACATTAACTCAACCTTGTATCACAGATCATGAAATATTTAACAGTTAACCTAGATCTAAAACAATACCTTCACAAAGATGAAAAAACTATACAGAGAAGAAAATTACCGATGGGCTCTAAACATAATTTAAATACATATTTACTTGAAAAAGGACTGGTTATACAATGTGACTGATGTGAACCAAGTTGCTAAAAATTTTGTAAATAAAATGGTAAATGGTTCAATGAAATGGTTTCCCGTAAAAAACGGTAAAAGTTCCTAGTATAAAAAATAGATAATCCATGGTTTAACGAGGCAGTGTTAAATGCCCAAATAGGGATGATAGTTATAAGAAAGCCAAATATACAAAAGTGTAAGCGACTGGTCTGAATATAAAAAGTTACGAAATGTTTTACTCAGTCATGAGACAAGAAAAAAGTAAATATTATGAAGAGATAATAGATAAATGTAAATATGACACAAGTAAAATGTGGAAAAATATTAAAAAAATTGTAAAACTAAATAGTAATACAAACAACTGTAATTCTATTGTTTTAAAAATATACAGTTTGAAAGTCTGAAAACACCATTTGTTAATGAGGCAACGAGTTTTAATTCATATTTTGTAAATAGTGTAGATAAAATAATAACAGGTATTGGTAATGTGGACAGTGACTGTAATATAGATATAGAGATGATGCCACAAAAAACCCCAAAGTGCGATGAAGCAATTAGTATCTTTAATATACATGAACTTAAGAAAATAGTTATGGGATTAAGTACAAAGAAAGGCACCGAAAAAGGGATATCGACAGAAGTTTTAAAAGAAACATTTTCAACAGTGGGATTCGGACTCCTGCATGTAATTAATACGTCACTGGAAACTGGAACATTTCAGATCAATGGAAGATCTCTACAGTGATACCGGTCCAGAAAATCAATAATCTCCTGTCTGTTTGTGATTATCGTCCTATTAATTTATTACCAATCTATGAAAAAGTATTAGAAATTGTTGTTCACAAACAATATTGACATATTTTGAAGAAAACAACATATTTCACTCGAACCAATCTGGGTTCCGAGGCAACCATTCGTGTGAAACGGGTCTTCAATTAGTAATTAACAAGTGGTTGAATGACAGGGACAAGAAGAAACACACTATTATAGCATTTAGATTTTAAAAGAGCGTTTGAAAAAATAAACAGGAAACGACTATAAATAAACTAAATCACTACGGCATTGAAGACTCAGCACTCAAATGGTTTTTTAAAGTTATTTAGAAAATCGAAAAAAAAAACTTTATTTAAAGGTAAATCGTCGGAGAAAATAAACAATGAAAAATTGGTGTACCTCAGGGTTCAGTCCTTGGCCCATTTTTGTTCATTATTATATCAATGACATCTGTAATAGTGTAGACATATTTATAAACCTGTTTGCTGAGGATACAATAATCTCATTTTCATGTTATAATTTAGAAGATTTAGTTACTGTTTTAAACCGCGAAATTTTCAAAACTGTTTTGGTGGCTGACTGTAAATAAACTCATGCTGAATACTGCCAAATCGAAATGCATGATTATTGTAGGTAATAAAAATGAACGCTATGATCAACAAAATATGGCAATGTAACATAAATGGCGGAGACTATTTTGGGATAGTTGATGAAATGAAATACTTGGTGTAATTTTAGACAATAAGCTAACTTTCTTAACCATATAGCATATATAAGAAAAAAAATAAGTAAAAAAATAGGATTTCTAACTAGAATTGGCAAACACTTATCATCATGGTCACTGGAACTTGTATTAAACCAAAATCCAACACCCCCCTTTGATTACTGTAGTACGGTCATGTATGGGATCAAGGAGGCTGACAAATCAGCCTTACAGTATTTACAAAAAAAAAGGTATGAGGGGTTTATACTAAAGTGTAATAGATACACTCAGATTGAGTTGATGCGGGAAATTCTAAAAGGATGTGTGTAGTAAACGACTAGAATATAATACATTAATTTTTGTGTACAAACTAAAAAACAATAATTTACCCGGTTTTTTTTTCAAATTTCATTTTTGTATAATAATGATGTACATAATTACGACACTAGAAAAACAAAGATAATTTTTAATCTAGGACACAAAAACAAAAAAACAACGCAGAAATCTGTGTTTTTCTTTGTCTAAGAAATTTGATGAATTACCAAAGGCCATAAAAAGTATAAATAACCTGTCGTTGTTCAACGTAAATTGTACTAAATATATTTTAAGTATGCCCCATGTAGTGAGTGGGTAGCAATATATTGAATAATATAATTGATGTAATGTATCTAACAATGTATACAATAGCATTATGCTAAATAAACAATGCTTACTTACTTACTTACTTATTTTACTTACTTACTAAAACTCCGTTCATTATTTTACAGATTTGTGGGGATTTAAAGTCTTTAAATTTACTGAGGGGACCTCATAAGCTACTTTAAAGTTTGTTATTTTGTTTTATAGCCAAGTGTCAATATTATTTGTTTACACTTTCTTGACAGCAGAATAAGGTTAATTGAATTATATAAGACCTTTTCGATTTTAAATAGTGATTCATTTTCATTCAGAATGGTTAAGTATTGTACCGTGTGTAAGTTGCAGAAGAAATATAAAAATAAAAGCCTAAAGTGCTACGTATGTAAAGCTTTTTTTCATCGAATGTGTATAAATATGAGCAATGAGACATTCGATTTATTGCTTGGACGATGGGAATGCAATAAGTGTATAGACAATTGGAATACCAGCAAGTGTCTTCAATGTGGTGCTCAAGATGTCTATGAACTGAAGAATAGAACAAGAAGAGTTTCGCCGAGATGGTACTGTATGAATTGTTTATTTCCCCCTCTAAGTGTACACGATCTTTTTAATCATGATGTCGACGAAGAGTCTCAAAGTAATGATGATGTTGCTCCAGGTTTCCCACTATTGCAAAAAGGAATGAAGCTTGGACATCTTAATATACGTAAGTTGGATAAGTATATAGATCAGTTGAGGGTTATTCTTGACACGTACAATTTTGATATATTTGCTTGCTGTGAAACATATCTAGATGAATCTGTTCTAGATGGTTTTATTACTGTTGACAATTATAAAATGCTAAGATTTGATCGTGAAAGGGAAGGGGGAGGGTTAGTTATTTATATTGCTGAGAAGTTCATGTCCAAGTGTAGTTGAGTGTAAAGTTAAATTTCCGATGGATGTTGAGTTGCAGTCAGTTAAATTCTGGCTTCCAAATGTTAAACCAATGATTTTTACAGCAGTTTATAAAGCTCCACACGTAAAGTTAGAAGAATTTTCAGATTGTTTTGATAGTTTAGTAAATAATTTAAAATTGGAAGCTAATGAATTATTTTTTCTAGGTGATTTCAACATTGATTTGAGTAAGAAGACATTACCAGTAAATCATTTCAAAATTCTCACTAGATCACATGGATTGGTGCAATTGATAAAATCTGTTACTAGGGTTAATAATAGGTCAGCTACTTTAATTGATCACGTTTATGTAAATCACAATGAAAATATTATTCAGTCAGGTCTTATAAGTGTAGGATTAAGTGATCATAAATTTAATTTATTGTGTTCGTAAGATTAATAAGCAAAAGTTTCTTCCTAAATTTGTAAATACTAGAAATTATAAGAATGTTGATTGGAAGCAGGTAAATGAAGATATATCAAGTGGTCCCATTGACCAAATTGGTATGGCGGTAAGTTCAGATGATAAATTAGAAATGTTTGTTAAAGTAACCGTGGAAACTCTAAATGAGCAAGCACCCCCCTTGAAATTAAGAGTTAAAGGAAAACCAGCCCATGGTTAACAGCAGATATTAGGAAATCCATGCATAGGAGAGACCACTTGCGCAAAGAATTCAGAATTTTTAGAAGGCCATCAACGTGGGAGGAATACAAGAAAGTTAGAAATAAGGTAAATAATCAGATTCGTTTTTCTAAGCGTGAGCTTTTTTAAGTCTTCTTTTGATAATGATATTTCTTCAAATCTTATGGTCAGTTTATAATAAGTTGACAGGTAACAAAGTGAAAAAAGAGTGTAGCATAGCCTCGTTGGCAGAGAATGGGGTATCCTACACGTCTAATCCTGACATTGCTGTTTGTTACAGAAAAGTTTTGTTGTGAACGATGTAGATTTTTCCAGTGAAATTGGTAAGTTTAAAGATTTAAATAGAAATGAAGCAGTTGATCTCCTTCATGGAAAGGTAACTAATGAAGAAGTCATTTCAGCAATTAAACGCCTTAAAATTAAAAGCTCGACTACACTTCAAGAGATTCCATGCATAGTATTCAAGAAATGCGCATCAATAGTCGGATTATTGGCGTATCTAATTTCCCATTTCTTCTTGTAGGTGATTTCCCAACACAGCTGAAATTGGCAAGGGTGACACCTATTTATAAGGGAAAAGGGTAAAAAGAGTGATAGGAATTCTTATCGACCTATATCAACTCTTCCAATTGTAGGGAAAATTATTGAAAATATTTTGCACATGAGGTTATTACATGAAGTGGATGCATCTGAAGGTTTAAGTGAAAACCAACATGGTTTTAGGAAAGGTAGATCAACGCAAAGTGCCCTTCTAGCATTTACAGATTTTATCTATAAAGGGATTGACAAGCGGAATGGTAAGGTTGGAGCTGTTTTTGTTGATCTTAGGAAAGCATTTGATTCAGTACCTTTTTTACCTCTTTTAATAAAACTAAAAACCAGGTATAACATAAGTCCTTATTTGTTATCAATATTGTCGGATTACTTTTTAAAAAGAAAAATGTTTATCAATCTTGCAAAATATAGTTCAAAAAATATTCAATATATTTTGGGAGTACCGCAAGGATCAATATTAGGACCCCTTTTATTTATTCTTTACATAGATGATATATCTACTATAATGGGAGGAATCAATTATATTTTATATGCTGATGACTTGGTCTTTTATTTAGAAGGTGTGGATGTTGAAGAGATCGCAAGACGTCTTCAAGAAGTTTTAAAGAGGATGGATGATTGGTTTAAAACTCAGGAACTTGATATTAATTATAGTAAAACAAATTTTATGATTTTTCATAAGGCTAATGATAGAAGCATGAATGATATTCATTTGACGTTGAATTGTAATGGTAATCTAATTTCTAGAGTATATGAATTTAAATATCTTTGGGGTTTTCTTAGATTGTAATTTAAATTTTAAGAAACATTATGAATATGTATGTAATAAGGTATCATCAGCAATAGGAATTTAGGAGAATGAAGAGGTTTGTAACAGAGAGAATGTTGAGGTTACTTGTAGATTCTTATATTCACTCTATTATTGATTATTGTTTAGTGGTTTGGGCAGTAAGACCTTCTACCGAATATGTTGTACTTCAGAAGAGAATTGACCATCTGTTTGATTCAATTCCTATGAGCCAAGATTTACAATCTGATTGCTTCACGATTGAGGAAAGAATGAAATATAGCGTACTGGTAAATACATACAAAATATTGAAAGGTATGTATTCAGGTATTTTACCCAATATTTTTCAATTTGTTGATCGTGATAGAAATTCTATTCTAATGAACTCTTTGAAAGTTCCTAAATTAATTTCTGAATCATTAAGAAAGTCATTCTTGTACAGAGGCGTATCCTATTGGAATTCAATTTCTTATGATATTAGAAGCCAATTTACTGAGCTAGGAATAGTACAATTTAAAAGTAAAATTGAAGCAATGATAATGAATCGAAGAACAAAGAAGAATTGATTTTTACTATTTATTTGTGGGGCATTGTCTCTGTGTTTATGTAATGTTAATTTATCTTCGTATGTTCTTATTCATGACTTTGCTGTTCTCTTTGTTTGTTCATTATTGCTTTGATTTTGATGTATTCAATGTATTTTCAATTGATATTTTTCTGCCTAGATTGTCTGGTTGCCGCCCACTGGTGGAACTTGCAACTTGAGTTAGGTGTCCTGTATCATTGCTGTGATCAGTTTTTGACTTGAACAATTTTAAATAATTATATATCTGATATAATTATATATTAGAGTCAAGATCTTTTGTACTAAATTGTTATCAAGATTTGAACACAAGAATGATGGTTGAACAGAAGAATGAAGATTCGCGTTCGGTGGTTTCTTCCGCGAAAGATTGATTACTCCCTGATTTGCTGTTCCTGATTTTTGGCAAACCTCATATTCGTTTGAGTGGGATCGTCTAATAAATCAGTTTTTTTCTTTTCGTTTTTTTTTTAATTTTTTTTTTTATGTTTTTATTTTTTTTATTTTTTTTCTTTTCTTTCTTTTTTCTTTTTTTTTTTTTTTCTTTTTTCTTTTCTTTTATTTTTCTTTTTTTTTCTTTTTTCTTTTCTTTCATTTCCCCACCCCCTTTTTTATATATTCGATTCATTCATACAATTGCATTTAATATCCTTTTATTTGTTATCAAATTTGTTGAATATTTAATGCATTGTTGTAATGTTACTATTTCAAATATTTACTTAAATGTAGTTCATTGTTGTGTCTGCAAACTATGTAATTAGATTTATTTAGTTGTCCTCCTTTGTAAATCAGTTTTTATAACTGAATAGGATAGACGTTAAATAAATAAATAATAAGTTATAAAATAAATAAATAAATAACGCTTCTGGACGTCCATCCATCTAATATTGTGACATCTCAAGATAAGCCGAACTTGATTCTCGATTGACATGCGTTTTGTCTGGCATTGCCACTAAATGATAAGAAAGCTTTTGTAAACCAGGGGTCAGGGCGACGGGGCAAGCTTCGTTCGTAGGGCAAGTTTTGAGACCGCACCCCACCAATGATACATAATTTTGATGACCAATTCAGGGCGACGGGAACTTCATTCGTAAGGGAAGTTTTAGACCACTCCACTAATGATACAGAAAGCTTTATTAACCCAGAGGTCAGGGCGAGGGGCAAGCTTCGTTCGAAGGAAGTTTGAGACCGGCACTACATCATTTTGATATACAGAAGCTTTGATGAAAACCAATAAGGGACGGGCAAGCTTCATGTCAGAGCAAGTTTGAGCCCCACCTCCACTCAATGATACAGCAAGTTTGATGAACCCAAGGTTCAGGGCCGGGCACTCATTGTAAGGGCAATTTTGGAACCGCCTCCATCAATGGATACGAGAAAGCTTTTGATGAACCAGAGTTCAGGGCGACGGGGCAAGCTCATTCGTCAGGCAAGTTTTGAGACTGGCACTCACTCAAGCTATGTAAGAAGTTTTGATGAACCCGGGTCAGGCGGGGAAGCTTCTTGTGAAAGGGAAGTTGAGACCGGCACCTCCTCATGATACAGAAAGTTTTGATGAACCAGAGCTCAGGACAGGGGCAAGCTTTTCAAGGCAGGTTGCACCGGCACCTCCATCAATGATAAGAAAGCTTTTGATGAACCCAGAGGTCAGGGCGAGGGGGCAAGCTTCATTCGTAAGGGCAAGTTTTGAGACTGGCACCTCCACTCAATGATACAGAAAGCTTTTGATGAACCCAGAGGTCAGGGCGACGGGGCAAGCTTCATTCGTAAGGGCAAGTTTTGAGACCGGCACTGCCACTCAATGATACAGAAAGCTTTTGATGAACCCAAGGTCAGGGCGGCGGGGCCAAGCTTCATTCGTAAGGGCAAGTTTTGAGACCGGCACCTCCACCAAACAGATTAACGTTGTCTAAATTTGATTTGATCCTTCTAAAATCTGATTATTTATAGCTTCGCTCCCTTTTTTGGGGTTTCTCCCATATTCGTCCTTGTATAAATGTATTGTTGTAGAAAAATAAACATTTTATAAAATACGAATTTTCTAATAAAATTTGTGAAGAATATAAAAATCTCTTTGTGTGTTCAAAAAAGTTTTCCGTTATAATGTAGCGTCAAAATATTAATTACAACATTCGTAATATTATTTTTTCAATATTTTCTGATATGCTTACACAGCTATGAAACAACGACATAGTAAAAATACAATTTTTGAAATTTTTAATAGTCAAGTGATCACGTTTTAATTTATTTAATTTATACAAATAACTATTAAAGAAAACATGTTGTTTTAAGGTGTAACTTTTTAATTAGCCTATGGTTTTATATTTTTATTTCGAATTTTATAATATGTCCGTATTATTTTTTGTAGCATTTTATAAAAGTCTGTTTTGTATTTTCTACGAAAATAATTGAGTTTATAACATGCGAAAATTAACGAACATCTGCATGATATGCCTTTACTAAGCACCTCCCGTCTTAAGTCATTACAATACAAAATTACATGACACCAATATCAGGTAAACATATGGTTTTTACCTTAATACCATTCTAATGGTAAAACTAATATTTAGCACTACATCTTAATTCTTGCCTTGAGTTTATGTATAAGGTCCAATCCACAACCAAATTAAACTTGTACATAACTTACACCATTTTTCAATACTAATTTTAGATGTAAGATACTCTTAACATAATAATGATTTATTTATTACTATGCGAAATGGTTGAGCTATAATTTCTGAGAAAGGCATTGCCACTTTCATTCTTTGAGACATATTCTATAAAGTAAGATAGTCGTAAGTAATTTGCGATCCAGCTCTTGTGAACACATGAAAAATTGCAACTTTAATTTTTGAAAGTTCTATAATAAATTATGGACTAAAACCAGGGCGTAAAATAATTTTGATATCTTACTAACCTCACAAACCATGGTCCAGAAAAACTTTAGAAGACGAAATCGAAACCGATCTATATATAGCGATAAAAGCTTCGAAATGTACAGAAATATTCTCGACTTCGGTCGTCCGGTGACAAACGGTCCCGCACGAAGGCAAACACCGTTGTGTATCGTCACTTGGTCAGACGGCATTAATACATCTAGTGTTTACACAATGTCGCACTTGGCTCAGCGGCTGCACATTCACATCTAGTGTTTACACAATGTCGCACTTGGCTCAGAGGCTGCACATTCACATCTAGTGTTTACACAATGTCGCACTTGGCTCAGCGGCTGCACATTCACATCTAGTGTTTACACAATGTCGCACTTGGCTCAGCGGCTGCACATTCAACACTGATCCGCGCCAACACTCGTCGTGCAAGGGGAGATGCACGGAGCACAGAAACAAAAGTATAGCCCTCTCTTCGTGCAATCAAAACGATACATTAATTAAGCAATAACTAAACCATAAACGTGCTAAAAACAACATATTCCGTTTAATATGGTATTATATGGTTCGTAAATATTTTTAATAGCAATATGACCAATTAACAAAATGTTTTTGAACAAATTAACAATTAATTAAGCAGTTGATGCGGATCAATATACGTGTAGGCGTGTGTGAAATTGTTTTAAATTTGGAAAAACATGGTAATATCAATGTGGGCATAACTCATCAACTTTCAAACAGCATAAATGAAAATTGCTTTCTCCCTGCAGGACACAGGCTAACTGCATCCATACTCTAATCAGGCGCGCTTTCTGACGGGTTTCGTTTTCGCAGAGAAACACTGTTTGTTTATAATTAAGGGTGGTCGAAAAGTTTACTTTGCATACTGGTCCCATGTTAAACGCTGTAATTGGTGTAGCCCAACCTTTTTCGTGTTATTGTAGAGATATTTTCGGCTTTCTCACCTAGAGATTAGTTCTGGATGATCTGTGGGCTATAATATGCCGCGTCGTTGTTTGGGGGGGGGGGGGGGGGAGACGCCATAAACCAGAATTCATCACAAACTCATCGTGAAAGTCAAGACATAGTGAACAAAATAATGATAACGAAATGGTCACGTGTGAAAAGCTACGAAGCGAAGTGTTTGCATATATAGTTAATTTTATAGTTTAGAGACCCGATCCGTAGCGTATAGGTGACTTCAAGGGACGTGGTGTAAAACTAGAATAAATAAATCAATTTGATTGTAGTCCTGCGAACGGTATGATTGTTAAAAATTATTGTTACTCATCACAGTTTACTTCACATCAACTGTTGAGACGTCATAATCAAGGTAATAATGCGCCACTCTATCCTAGCGGTTGTGAGGGTCAGAACCAAACCAACCAAAGGTATGGGCAGGAAAGGGGGATTCTCAAGTCGTGGTCGTCGAGGGGAGGGGGGAGGGCCTTTATTCTGAGTGTTAAAGCAAATAACATACAGAAACAGAAGTGGATATATAAAACATATATAAAATTTTATGTTCTCGGTGTGTTTAAAAATTTGAAAATGTAAGTGAATTTGTAATTCTGTGATCACGTAAAAGGCTATAGAGGGCCACACGTGCCCTGCATTAGCCTCCATGTCCTATTGGCAGGTAAAACTGGATAACTTACTATTACATATTGGAGGCATTTTAACACACAACTATTTTAGTTTTCTCACTTCGATTTAATTAAAAATGTTTGCAATTAATAACTCAAAACTTTGAGGACAACTAATTTATTATGTCATCTCGCTTTTGTGTTGATATTTTGTTCGCGATTATATGAGCAATAGGTTTTTGATTGATTAAAGTTCCATAAATAAGCTCGTTATACACAACGGTATTTTATTACAAACACATATTATCATATTTTTGGAACGTAGCTACTATTTGCAACAACATTCAATCACCGAAATTCTCAACTTTATTTGAACCCTTCACGAATAATTACTGAAACATTTACAGTCCCCCTCTTTAAAAGTATGCAAGGGTGTTGTTGGGTTCGTAACCTAACTTATCCTGAATAAACCACACATTATTAACAGGTAATACAGGTGTGACGCATTTTTCACCTATCTCAAACATGCATAATAAACTGACAGTGAAATAAATATGTATGGTAGTACTGTGACTAATTAATTAGTACAATATACAATGGAAAACAGTGCTTTGTGTTGCTACACACCTTATAGTGCTCGCGGCTAGCTTGCAGTCGATGTGGGAGGGTTCAGAAAGAAGGAAAGGTAAATTTAATTGAACCGAGCACACTTTTTCTGTGGGCGCCACTTAGTTTGTTTATTCCTGATCGATGGCAATACATAACATATTCTTATACAGGCAGGTAAACTAAGAAACCTTGATCAAGTTGTTGAAACTAGGTTATCATATTCACTCAGAAAATAATTGTACCAATAGCAACAAATATAAGTAATTGGTTGAGCGAAGCAAAAGACTTCAATTTCACTGACCCCCAAAAAAATTAGCTCCAATGTTTTTCTTTTTTTTCTGTCTGTTTGTTTGCTCTCTACCGGGAAAACGGCATAATTATGCGATCTTTATGAAAATTTGAGAGGACCTTCGAAATCTCTGAACTTAGACCTGCCAATTTTTTTGGTACAATCGAAGAAATATTTCTCATGAATATTGTACTTTTACGATTTTTTATATTTTAAGTGCAATATTTTCGTGACATTTAGCTGATTAGTGACCAAACGGGTGGGGCTACAACGTTCATATTTTACTGGACATTAAAGTTTTGGTGAGTATTGCTTTTTGAAAGAAAATGTTGGAAACGTTAGCCAGAATTCATAGAATAAAGGTTTTAATATGAGTTTTTTGAGGTTTATTATAACAATAAACAAGTTACAATAGAAACTTGACAACAATCACCTACAATGCATTCAAAAAGCACTTTCAAAGGAAAGGTGGTCCTACGTAAACTAAAAACTTACAAAAAAGCACATTTATCAACTCGGCGGGACTTAAGCGTTTTCCTAGTTATAATAAAATAACGAATAATAATCATTCTCCCAATTATTGGTCGTAGGTAAATTGCAACAATTATAAGTAATTATAATAATAATGATAACACCAAACTGATTACAAAAAATTTTCCACTGTTTAACACACTCAAGTATGAACCATATTTGTTTTTGTTTATAATATGAATGAAATAGGGTGAATGAAACAATTAAATTGCAGTTTGCAAGAGCATTCAATGAATTTACAAAATACAAATCGCAGAGGCGACGTGAGGTTTTGCAAGTTAAACTAGGGAAAAGCCAAAGTCGTTGTAAAACGAGTGAGTGAGCCATGTGTTGAGTACCGGTAACGTTACTTTTCTTCCCCCTACCATAGGCCTCCCTAGCCTGTCATAGGCTAGAGTGGCGCATTATGGCCTTACAGTTGACGCGTCCTTATACAAACTAAACTTAAAAACCCTATTATTTATACGAAATATTATTATCAAACTTACCTAAATATGCAAATGTTGCCGGGTACTCAACACAGACTCGCTCACTCGTCTAACAATGACTTTGGCGTTTCCTAGTCTGGTTGGCCAAGGCGTCCTTATAGCCGAAATGTGGGAGACGTGGGTTCAATCCCCTTGTCGAAAAAGATTTTGTAATTTTCTGGATTGTTGGATGAGCGTAGCGAGCGTAGCGAGCGAAGCGAAGATTCCATTCTACTACACTGGAGAAAAGAATCCGGAATGTTTTTTTTTTTCTTTTTTTTCTTTTCTTTTTTTTTTTTTTTGTATTTTTGTCTGTTTGTCCACACGATTCCGGCTAAACCGATACTCCGATTGCGATGAAATTTTATGGAGACCTTCGAAATCTCTGAACTTAGAACTGCCACGTTTTTGAGCGCAATCAAAAAATTTTTTCTCATGAAAATCGCAATTTTACGATTTTTTTCAATTTTTAAAAAAATTCTTCGACTTATAACACCTACATGCTTTATCCGATTTTAATGATTTTTGCACAGAACCTTTATTTTATGAATTTAGATATTTTCGTGAAATTTGAGCGCAATTGAAAAAATATTTATCATAAAAATCGATATTTTACGGGTTTTTTCTTTTTTTAAACAATTCTTTGACTTATAACACCTACATGCTTTATCCGATTGTAATGATTTTTTCGCAGAACCTTAATTTTATGAATTAATGTATTCGTGTAAAATTTGAGCGCAATCGAGAAATTATTTCTTATAAAATCGCAATTTTACGATTTTTTTTTACAATTACGATTAATTAAAAACAAATTTAAAACAATGAAGTTAATTTTTTGTTTTATTTAATTTAATTAAAAAAAAGTTTCAACTTAATAATGATTTTTTCCACAGAAACAACAGAAAATTCGCATAACACATGGCAGCTCAATGCACCAATTACGCTCATCCAACAACGCGGCGGGACTTAAGCGTTTTCCTAGTATTTTAAAAATTATTAAACATGTTTTGAAATGCATATAACGCAGTGTAGTCTATCATCTGTGACAATATTATGGAAGACGTCATAGCCAGTACGGAATACGTGTAAATATTACAAGGTTTACTCAATCTACGAGCGGAATTTCGGGGTACCTTGACGTTCAAACATTCGACAGACCTTGCATGAGCACGGCATTTCACAGCCAGGTAAATAACAAACAAAAAAATTTTTTTCTCATTGTTGGATGAGCGTAGCGAGCGTAGCGAGTGAAGCGAAGATTCCATTTCACTACACTGGAGAAAAAAATCCGGAATGTTTTGTTTTTTTTCTTTCTTTCTTTCTGTATTTTTGTCTGTTTGTCCGCACGATTCCGGCTAAACCGATACTCCGATTAAGATGAAATTTTATGGAGGCCTTCGAAATCTCTGAACTTAGAACTGCCACGTTTTTAAGCGCAATCGAAAAATTTTTCCCATGAAAATCGCAATTTTACGATTTTTTTCGATTTTTTAAAAATTTCTTTGACTTATAACCCTACATGCTATATCCTATTTTAATTAGATTTTGCACAGAACCTTTATTTTATTAATTAAGATATTCTTGTGAAATTTGAGCGCAATTGAAAAAACATTTATCATAAAAATCGAAATTTTACGGGTTTTTTTTTTCTTTTTTAAACAATTCTTAGACTTATAACACCTACTGCTTTATCCGATTGTAATGATTTTTTCGCAGAACCTAAATTTTATGAATTTATATGTTAGTGTTAAATTTGAGCGCAATCGAGAAATTATTTCTTATAAAAATCCCAATTTTTCGATTTTTTTTCTTTTTTTAAAATTACGATTAATTAAAAAAATTTAAAATTTAAGTTATTTTTTATTAAATTTAATTTAATTAAAAAAAATTTGAACTTAGTAGTATTTTTTTCACAGAACAACAGAAAAATCCGCATAACACATGGCAGCTCAATGCACCAATACGCTCATCCATCAACGCGGCGGGACTTAAGCGTTTTCCTAGTCGGTAAATAAATTTCTATACATTGGCAGTCTATTTTTCAGTTTATTATTTCTTGTAGGTTTAAATCGAAATGGATTGTGCTCATTTTGTTAGCAGTTCTCAGTTACCTGGTCATGGATGTCTGTTTAAAATTTCAGTTCAATCTATTTGGCCGTTCGGCCGTATGGATCGGACAGACATACAGACAAAGCTCACGGCCAAGGCACGATCGAGTATAGCGTTAGGAAAGACTTACGTTCGCTGCGCTCACTCGTCTATTTAAAGGGGTGACAATCTTCTTCCCTGGGATCTTCAGCGCTGGTTCTACGCCTAGAGGGTTAGAGGATAGACGGTAGAGTGGGGAGAGGCAGAAACCCAGTCGACACACTGCCAAAAGAAGGCCTAAATTAGGGTGGGCTCAAATGCACTATTATCACTACATAAAGAAACTCACCCGGGTTTCTAAAAGTTCCAGCTCGCTTGGCGGTATAGAGTGATCCGTCTGCCTCGTGCCAATGAATGCCCTTCTCTGGCAATAAGCACGAAGACACCTCGTCGCGATGCTTTGATTCACTTCTCTCTCACTGGCAAATGTTGCCTTATATATACGCTCCTTATCGGAAACCGCTTGGGCCTGAATTAAAAAGCCTGTTTACTCATCGGGTGGGTAATAGTGGTGTTAAATGATAATATCATCTTTCTTCAAAGAAACTTCGTATTGAAATGATAAAATAATGAAAAGGAATGTGCAGGAAGAAAAGAGCTGGTTTAGTAATGGCCATTAGTAAAATAACGTAAATCATGAGCTGTCTGAGTGAGAACGAATGCACGGATTTTGGTTGCAAAAAACAAAACTACATGTTCAATGTTTAAAATCTTGAGATATTTATCATGAATATCAGTAAAGAAATACATTGTACTAATTAAAAGGCTTCCAAATAATTGTGCATTGTTCAAGCATGCGTGTGTTTAAAATTTACATTATGTGCATTTCCATATAGAAGTAAAACGATATTTGCAGAAATATTTATCGCCAATTATCTAATTGGTATTGTAAATTATACTATTTTATTTGGAAATGATAAACACAATTCGTGACTAAAAAGCTATAAGTTATTAATTGTATTTTAATAGAAATAAAACATTACGGATTCTTTAAAATAAGACGTGAAAGGTAAACATAATTTTCAGTTTTGAAATAACTTAATCAATGGAATAATAAGATGTAGCAGTCATCATCATCATCATCAACACGATGCATATTTTTAACTCAGTTTGTGGGAGTTAATGACCATTTCTCCTGGATACATAATCATTGCATTAGTGTCTGTTGGTGATAGAAATTAATTTACCTCTATCAAACTTATCGTAGGGAGGCTCGTTGTGAAGTAAGCCCAACAAATAATGTACACTCGGTGTATCCCTCTTCAGGTGACTAAATAAAATATTAGTGTGGAAGGACTGTGAAGGAAATCGCAATGCAATGCAAAGCAATCGCCTTGACGTCTGAAGAAAATCTTGGGATGACTTTCAGTCAGGATGTTGGTGAAAGGAGGTTAACCCGTAAGTTCCCGAAGTAGTTTCACAAGTAACTCATTGAGCTACCTCCGTCGATAATAATTTGCTACATCTAACCTTGGTAAACGTGCATAAAGATGCAATTGCAAGTGCACAAATGCAGGTCTGGCAATTTGCTTTGACCTGTCTTTAGCCTTGGTAGGTTATATTGTTCTGCTGTCAGTGACATTGTATGGGTTGTTGTATACATGCGTCTTCACGTAACCGAAAGAAAGTGGCCGAATGAAATGTGTTTCGTTTACTCGAGATCTGACTGGAACCGCATAACTTTGTAGAACGGACACGATGAGTGCCCTGCATAATGTGACCAAGGAGGTGTTTTAAATGTTCTTTTGACACGCGGGGACTGTTATCTTGGTCAATTCATCTTGCGAATCTCAGTCTGCCAATGATTTCAAGTCACGCCAGACCCAGGGTTATAGCTCAACTGGGAAGATTCTCTTTTGAGACACAATTTCAAATACAACAACAACAATGAACGGCAGATATTTTAACTACATGATCAATAGGAAAAAAAATGTAATTCGATCAATTGATGTTTTGACTTAAGTGCAGTACAACAAGTCAACATTAATTGCACAATCCAGTTTTCTATAATATTTTGGTGGAGGTGCCGGGTTAGGAAAAATATTAAATATATTTATTGACACGCTAATCCCCACAAATATATTATTTGAATTGTCATTTGTTGATTATTATATTTTTTAAACGATATAACGGTGATGTCTAAGGTTATTTTTTTTTAAAGGAAAGCAGTATTTGCTTACCAAGATCCTAATTAGCCTACGACCTACAAAAGAACGACTAGTATTCCACCAAAATGATAATCAACGATTTTACACGGATGGATTTATTTTATTTTATTTAAAAAAATTCAAACAAATGAACTTTTACAAAAAGTGACTTTTAAATGGTAATCAGTTATTTCTTGACAGTGCTTCCAAGACAGGTTGATAAATAACTTTGTGTACACAAACGACGGGCCATGCATAGCACGACCATAATTATTTTTAATGGGGATGTTCCGTCGCACTGACCATCTAGATATAAGTTGAAACTCTCCTAGCGAACACTAATTGCAATGCAACCAACTGCATTTTAAGATGCAAGAGATGCACCAGCGAACAATGACGTGGGCACCGGACCGTTTATCAAAACTGCACTTTCCTATAGGTGGAGATGCAAAATATAGGACACACTCTTGTAAACCTTCTCCACATAATTTCTAGATCAGTTGGATAGCTTGTCTGATTTGAGTACAGCTTACGTCTCCAACAAATCATTGGGAATTTCTTTTCATGTTAGTGTTTGTTAACTGATTTGAAAACTATGTAATTTATTGCGTATGCCACTTGTTGAGTTTATTGATGAAACTCAACGTTTCAGAACTATACTGGAGTTCACTTTTCAAGAGAGATACAGAAAAACTGATATTTAAAACCATAACAAAAACATACACCGCAGTACAAAACAAAATATATATTTATCGCAGGTCCACAAAAATAAAGATACATTAATATATAGGAAACGCAAAACAAATTAATTTAAAATAAGTAAACATATTGACGGACCACGAAAGCGTTCGTCAACACATGAATATTTATTTAATTTTTCTTAGGAAACCTGCCCAGGGTGCAATGAATGGCCCTTTCAGATGTCTTAACTAGTTACATTGGAGTTAGGACATTATTGTGAAGGGCTGTCTGAATAAGGCTGATTTTAAGAAACTTCAATCCCTTGCATTCGCATTAACGACTGAGGATAACCTAGGAAAAACCTTCAGTCAGGATTGCCTGTCTCGACGGAATTTGATACCGGGATCTCCCGAATCAGAGTTTCAAGCCAACACTGTCCGAATTTCTATGTATTGCCCAATTCTGAAGTAAGTTATCACCTACAGAATGCAGGTACAATGGGAATTTCCCATTACTTACAACACTAAGTTAATGAAGTGATCAATCAAAGCTCAGAAACAATTCTTGACTCAAGTAAAAGTCAGTGCCTTAATTAGGTTGCAAATATTTCCAAACACACAATAAAACGTAATGGACCTTTCACAATAACGCCGCGACCTATGGACCTTTCGTTTGTTGCTCTTATTCTGAGAAAGTAAAATACTAAAAGCGACCTGGAAAACCGCTACAATACATCTTGTGCACAAAACAATCATTTATTTCTTATTTTCATAAACTAAATTTACTACTTTTAAACCATCTACATGGTCCGCACAAAACAATTTTTTAAAATTAAATTTAAAACACAAGTTTTAAAATTAAAACTTTTCGTAAAAGTGGAAGGGCGGATGTTGGGGTGGAGAATTAAGGTTCGAAGTAGCATGTGCTCTCACCGTCCATGACAAACCATAGCTGATCCTTTTCCGGAGCCCCCCCCTGAGGTACCCCGGGGAAGGGCGGGATGTGGGGTGGAGGGGGGGTCTAATTTTACCATGCGCTCTCCCTCCTGACGATCCTCTTCCCGGAGTCTGCCCCCCCTCCTGGGGTACACCCCGTGGAAGGGGGGGATGTTGGGGTGGAGGCTGAGTCTAAGTTCGCATGCGCTCTCACCTCCATGACGAACCATACTGATCCTCTTCCGGAGTCTGCACCCTCCTGGGTACCCCCGGGAAGGCGGGATTTTTGGGGTGGAGGTAGGTCTAATTTTCGCATGCTCTCA
>JAMZAV010008115.1:0-29124 GCA_024449915.1 Sweltsa coloradensis | reverse complement strand
AGCAATGATAGGGGACACCTAACTAAATCATTTATGATTTATCATTTAATGCTTTAGTACACTATGCAAGGGAGAGAGCTAAACCAAAGCGACCAAGCCAACCCTGTAGGCCCTGTGACTGCGCTGCAGACTTTGTAAAACAAAGGTTAGTGAAGGGACAGGGACACTAATGAAGATGATTGAACAATGATGTATTGTGACACAATAGATTGAAAAACTTATTTATTCATGCTTATGAAGTATATGTTTTTTTAAGTCGCTCTTATACTTGGGCCGATATGTACAGTACGGACACTGAAGTGACGGCTCCTTCCCGCACTCAAACTTGGCATGCCTTGTCAACGCGCTCTTCCCCCTGTAGGCTTTATTGCAGGCGCTGCACTGGTACGCGGGCCTAGATTTACAAGAATAATCTCCCAAGTGTGTGGCGGGAAGATATGCCTCGAAAATACCTGGAACAAAGTTAATAAAGAGTTTATTGTAATGCTCGTGTCGTGTGTGGTAACTATACGTTAGTCTGCACAAGCACAGAGAAGCTCAGGTGTTAGATGACGCCACTGTAGCTAAACTGTTAGTTGTTATCACTATCATTACTATCATTAGCTTCTGGACAAAAAAGTTAATTTTTAACCTTAATTTGAATAATATTATATCCAAACATAGTGAACAGTTGAACCATTTATTTACATCACATAGTTTAATATTCACAATCAAACAACCGAGTAAAATTTATCCTTGCCACAAAACTGGAAAAACAATCGACAATACAATAACCAATTTATCATCTAGCTACTTTTCCACTCAAGACATGAAAATTGTCTATCAGATCATTATGCCCAGAATATTATTTGCTGTCTCCCAGGTCAATCTAAAACACAATCGAATAAAAAGGTAACAAGAAGGAAGTTCTCCGAATCAAATATATCAAAATTCAATGCTCAATTGCAAATGTTGAACTAGGAAAAAGTCTACCAGCACAAATTCCAGATGACAAATACAATGAATTTGAAAAGGCCTTCCTTAAGGGGGATCCATGGACCCAATTAAAATTTTCCTAAATACTAGGAAAACGCTAAAGTCCCGCCGCGTTGATGGATGAGCGTTTTTGTAAGTTTTTAGTTTTGCGTGGGACCACTTTTCCTTTGCAAGTGCTTTGTGAATGCATTGTAGGTGACTGTTGTCAAGTTTCAATTGTTTCTTGTTAGTTGTTATTATAAACCTCAAAAAACACATTTTAAAACCTTTATTTTCTATGCATTCTGGCTAACTTTGTCAACTTTTGCAACTTTTTCTTACAAAAGGTACTACATCACCATAACCGTAATGTCCATGTGAAATATGAACGGTGTTGCCCCACCCGTTTGGTCAAAATCGGCCTAAATGTGACGAAAATATCGCACTTAAAGTAAAAAAAACTAATATTTAAACCTTTATTTCTATAGATTCTAGGTAACTTTTTCAACTTTTTCTTTCAAAAGGTACTACATCACCATAACCTTAATTTCCATGTGAAATATGAACGTTGTAGCCCCACCCGTTTGGTCACAATCGGTCCAAATGCGACGAAAATATCGCACTAGAAATAAAAAAAACTCATATTAAAACCTTTATTTCTATGGATTCTAGATAACTTTCTCAGCTTTTTATTTTAAAAGGTACTTCATCACCATAACCTCAATGTCCATGTGAAATATGAACGTTGTACCCCCACCCGTTTGGTCAGAATCGGCCAATTGTGACGAAAATATCGAACTAAAAATCGAAAAACTCATATTAAACCTTTATTTATATGGGTTCTAGCTAACTTTTTCAGCTTTTTGTTTCAAAAGGTACTACATCACCATAATCCTAAAGTTCATGTGAAATATGAACGTTGTAGCCCCACCCGTTTGGTCAGAATCGACCCAAATGTGACGAAAATATCGCACTAAAAATCGAAAAAAATCGTAAAAGTACGATATTCATGAGAAATATTTCTTCGATTGTACCCAAAAACGTAGCAAGTCTAAGTTTAGAGAAAACGAAGGTCCCCTCAAATTTTCATCAAGATCGCATATGCCGTTTGCCCGGTAGAGAGCGAACAAACAGACAGAAAAACAAACAAAAAAACAAACAAAAAAACAAACAAAAAAACATTGGAGCTAAATTTTTTGGGGGTCAGTGAAATTGAAGTCTTCGCTTCGCTCGCTACGCTCGCTACGCTCATCCAATTAGTTTAACGAAAACATCGGAAAAGTTTACCAATTATGATCATCTGACATTACCAAAACTATTTTTGATTTATTTTTCGGTTGAGCGGTACGCCCAAAATAGACGATTATAGTGAAAGTTTTGACGTATACACGGCACAGCTTTCTGCTCATAATTTTTGTGTTAGACGGCTAATTTTTGTTTTCTATTTGTAACACATACTCCTGGCTACAAACTGTATATGTTGGAATTTGTTTCCCGTTAATATCTTGCACGGTACGATTTTTTACTTCCGCCGGTACAAACACTAACTTTGTACCGGCGGAAGTAAAAAAATCGTACCGTGCAAGATATTAACGGGAAACAAATTCCCACATATACAGTTTATAGCCAGGAGTATGTGTTACAAATAGAAATAAAAATTAGCCTTCTAACACAAAAATTATGAGCAGAAAGCTGTGCCGTGTATACGTAAAAAAATTCACTATAATCGTCTATATTGGGCGTACCGCTCAACCGAAAAATAAATCAAAAATAGTTTTGGCAATGTCAGATGATCATAATTGATAAACTATGTCCGATGTTTCGTTAAACTAATATTTAGGAAAATTTTAATTGGGTCCATGGATCCCCCTTAAACATTCAACGAATACTTTCCAGAAAACCCAATACAAATTAAAAGAAAGTTCATTAAACAACCATGGATTACATTAAAGAGAGAATGGGACACATTTGGCAGTTAGCAAATAGCTATTCGATCGGCCAAGAAGCATCCGACGTACATGAAACTTTGCAAAGTTGTCAATAAAGCATACGTGGACAGCCCTGCGGTCATAGATTTTTAATCAGCAAGAAAAAAAATCTCGAATATTCTTGAATTTTGGAGTTTTTAACAAAATCAAAATTAGTGAAAACTAATTTATTTTTTATAAATTATTTTAAAACAAAATTTGGAAATGTGTTACTGCAGAGCCCTATATTTCCACATTCGTGACATTTGTTCTCAATTTCAAATACCTGTGGTGTCAGTTGGCCGAGCGAACAGCAACAAAAATTTTAAAACTCAATTTACAGATATAACAAAAAAAAATACAATAAACAAAACGAGAAAGTTCTAAGAGCAGCTAAAAAACAGTATCTAAAAAAGACAAATAGCAAATATTAAAATGAAATTATTGGACATACACTGTTCTTGTAAGAAATACTTTTTTTAATAAGATGAGCGTAGCGAGCGAAGCGAAGATTCCATTTCACTACACTGGAGAAAAAAATCCGGAATGTTTTTTTTTTTTTTTTTTCTTTCTTTCTTTCTTTCTTTCTTTCTTTCTGTCTTTCTGTATTTTTGTCTGTTTGTTAACACGATTCCGGCTAAACCGATACTCCGATTGCGATGAAATTTTATGGAGACCCTTCGAAATCTCTGAACTTAGAACTGCCACGTTTTTGAGCGCAATCGGAAAATTATTTCTCATGAAAATCGCCATTTTACGAATTTTTTCAATTTTTAAAATATTTCTTCGACTTATAACACCTACATGCTTAATTCGATTTTAATGATTTTTTCACAAAACCTTTATTTTATGAATTAAGATATTCGTGTGAAATTTGAGCTCAATCGAAAAATTATTTCTCATGGAAAATCGAAATTTTACATGTTTTTTTCTTTTTTTAAACAAGTCTTTGACTTATAACACCTACATGCTTTATCCTATTGTAATGAATTTTTCACAGACCCCAATTTTATGACTTTTTATATTCTTGTAAAATTTGAGCGCAATCGAATAATTATTTCTTATGAAAATCGCAATTTTACGATTTTTTCCTTTTTTAAAATTACGATTCATAAAAAAAATTAAAAAATAAAGTCAATTTTTTATTTAATTTATTTAATTTTAAAAAAATATTCGACTTTGTAATCATTTTGTCACAGAACAACAGAAAATCCTCATAACACATGGCAGCTCAATGCACCAATTACGCTCATCCAACAACGCGGCGGGACTTAAGCGTTTTCCTATTAATATTTATTTGTATTGTTGAAATGTTCCTTTATTCAACTTCAGTTTGAAAAAGACACTCGACTAGTGTCGAAATATCACAATTAAAAAAGTATTTCTTACAAGAACAGTGTATGTCCAATAATTTCATTTTGGATGAGCGTAGCGAGCGAAGCGAAGATTCCATTTCACTACACTGGTGAAAAAAATCCGTAATTTTTTTTTTTTATTATTATTTTTGTGTGTTTGTTGACACGATTCCGGCTAAACAGATATTTCCGATTGCGATGAAATTTTATAAAGGCCTCGAAATTTCTGAACTTAGAACTGCCACGTTTTTGAGCGCAATCGGGAAATTTTTTCTTATAAAAACAGCAATTTTACGATTTTTTTTTCGATTTTTTAAAAATTCTTTGACTTATAACACCTACATGCATTATTCAATTGTATTGATTTTTTCACAGATCCTTGATTTTATGAATTCTTTTATTCGTGTGAAATTTGAGCGTTATCGAAAAATAATTTCTCATGAAATCGAAATTTACGGGTTTTTTTATTTTTTTAAAACAATTCTTTGACTTATAACACCTACATGCTTTATCCTATTGTAATGATTTTTTCACAGAACCTTAATTTCATGAATAAATATACTCGTGTTAAATTTGAGCGCAATCAAATAATTATTTCTTATGAAAATTGCAATTTTACGATTTTTTTTTTTTTTTTAAATTACGATTTATTAAAAAAATTAAGTTAATTTTTTTTTTATTTAATTTAATTAAAAAAATTCTTAAACTAAGTAATGATTTTTTCTCAGAACAACAGAAAATCCGCGTAACACATGGCAGTTCAATGCACCAATTACGCCCATGCCACAACGCGGCGGGACTTAAGCGTTTTCTAGTAATAATCACTCTACTGTTCTACTAGTTTCATATTTACAAATAGCAAAAAGTGGAAATAAATAAAAACAATTTTGGGAAACTGTGAACCAAAAACAATTAATAATCAACAAGTAGAAAACCTAAAAATATTGAACTAAAAAGGGATAATTGGATGAGCTTAGCGAGCGAAGCGAAGATTTCATTTCACTACACTGGAGAAAAAAACGGACTGTTTTTCTTTTTTCTTTTTTTTGTATTTTTGTGTGTTTGTTAACACGATTCCGGCTAAACCGATACTCCAATTTCGATTAAATTTTCTGGATGCTTTCAAAATCTCTGGACTTAGAACTGCCACGTTTTTAAGCTCAATCTAAAAATTATTTCTCATGAAAATCGCAATTTTACGATTATTTTCGATTTTAAAAAAAATTAAACATTTCTTCGACTTATAACACCTACATGCTTTACCCGATTGTAATGATTTTTTCATAGAACAACAGAAAATCTGCATAACACATGACAGCTCAATGCACCAATTACGCTCATCCAACAACGCGACTGAAAAAGCGTTTGCGAAGCTTCCTAGTAATAAATTCACAGATCAACAACTAATTTCCGATACATCCAATAAAAAATTGCGACAATATATAGTTGTCAACCTCAAAACTTAGCATCAGATGGTAAAGCATCAACAAAATAAGAAAACTATAGGTAATCTAACACAATCCTAACCCACATTTTTGATAACAGTTTGAGAAATCAGTGTTCCCCAAGAAATTTAGTCCAAAAAATAATACCACGATTTAAAAAAGGCGATACGACAGATAGCAATAACAGTATCGACCAATTTAGCTGCTACCTGCATTCTCAAAAGATTTTCGAGAAAATAATACACACTAGGAAGCTTCGCAAACGCTTTTTCAGGCGCGTTGTTGGATGAGCGTAATTTTTTTAAAACGAAAAAAGCGTAAAACTGCGATTTTCATGAGAAATAATTTTTCGATTACGCTCAAATTTCACACGAATACATAAATTCATAAAATTAAGGTTCTGTGAAAAATTCTTTACAATCGGGTAAAGTATGTTGTTGTTATAAGTCTAAGAATTTTTTAAAAAAATGAAAAAATATTCGTAAAATTACGATTTTTGGATGAGCGTAGCGAGTGAAGCGAAGACTTCAATTTCACTGACCCCCCAACAAAATTTAGCTCGGGAGTTTTTTGTTTTTCTCTCTCTGTCTGTTTGTTTCGTTCGATTCCGGGCAAACGGCATATGCGATCTTGATGAAAATTGAAGGGGACCTTCGTTTTCTCTGAACTTAGAGGTGTATTGTTTTTGGGTACAATCGAAGAAATATTTCTCATGAATATCGTACTTTTTTAACAATTTTTTTTCGATTTTTAATGCGATTATTTTCGTGACATTTGGTCCAATTCTGACCAAACGAGTAGGGCTACAACGTTCATATTTCACATGGACATTAAGGTTATGGTGATGTAGTACCTTTTGAAATAAAAAGTTGAAAGTGTTAGCCAGAGAATCTATAGAAATAAAGGTTTTAATCTAGGTTTTTCAATTTTTAGTGCGATATTTTCGTCTCATTTGGGCCCGATTCTGACCAAACGGGTGGGGCTACAACGTTCAGATTTAACATGGTCATTAAGGTTATGGTGATGTAGTCCCTTTTGAAAGAAAAAAAAAAAAATTAAAAAAGTTAGCCAGAATCCACAAAAAAAAAATTTTTTAATATGATTTTTTTTTGGGGTTTAAATACCAATTAACAAGCAAAAATAAAAAATTTGACAACAATCCCCTACAATGATTCAAAAATCATTGAAAAGGGAAAAAAGGGGCAACAAACGAAAAAAAACGAAAAACAAAAAACTTAAAAAAAAAACTTTCATCCATCAACGGGGGCGGGACTTTAGCTTTTTTCCTATAATAATTAAAATAACTAAAAACATGACAAAAATCACCTACAATGCATTAAAAAAGCACTTGCAAAGGGAAAAAGGGTCCCAAGAAAACTAAAAATTTTAAAAAAACGTCATGCATCAACGCGACGGACTTAAGCTTTTTCCTAGTCATAAGAAAATTTTTTTTGATTCGCTCAAAACGGGCAGTTTTAAGTTTAGAAAATTTTAAAGTCTCCATAAAATTTCATCGCAATTTGATATCGGTTCACCGGAATAGTGTTTAACAAAAATACAAAAATACAGAAAAAAAAAAAAAAAAAAAAAAACAATCCGGGTTTTTTTTTTTCAGTGTTTAGAACGGAAACTTCGCCTCGCTCGCTAGCTCACCAACAAGAAAAATTTCATTCGAAAAAGTAAATTTTCTATAATTAGTCAAATTAGGGCAAAGCCCCAAGGGGTTTGCCTGATTTTCCGCCAGGATCGCAAAAGATCGAGGAGTGACCAAGGACTCTTTTCTTTTGGGTTCCTGTGGAACTTACACATGGCGGTGACCCAGGTTCGCCTCGATTCTCCGCCCGGATCGCATGATCGTGGAGTGACCACCGCCGCCAAGATGTTGTTTAATTCCTATATTATCAACGTAAAGACAACAGTGGTCACTTCCCGATCGTTCTGCGCTCTGGGTCAAGGAGGTATGAATAATGTAGGGAGACAGCATGTAGACCGTTAGGTGGCTCTTAACCCCCCCTCCCCCCCCCCTCGAACTAATGCTACCATATGTTTTCTTAAAGGAAATTATCGATCTTTCCATTTCTGCCTGTTTGCCAATTGGCAGCTGGGCGTTTAGACGGTAGGGGTGTCCAAAGTCACATATGCAAATATATGTTAAAATATTTTTTCTAATGCAAATTAATCTTCATTTTATAATTTGATTGCAAGACTTAACATCATACATGATGTCAAAACATAATACACCTACTGATTTGCTATATGTAAAACACAGGGTTGTCCAAAAAGTCACAAAATAGTATGAAACTTGTGGCGGCCATTCTTTCATCTGTACGTATATAACCCCCTCGAACTTATAACAGTGTGTTTTTCTCACAGCTGAAACTATGTTTTTCTCATGCATGCATGTTTGTCATTAACATCTGGGGCGTTTAGACGATAGGGGTGTCCAATGTCTCATATGCAAACATATGTTCATATATTTTTCCTAGGTAAAGTTTATCTGCATTTCATTATTTGTTTGCAAAACCTAACATTGTGCACGATGTACAACCCTAAACAAACAATTACGGATTTGTTTATGGTATATACAGGGTTGTCCAAAAAGATATATGATGTTATGCAACATATAGCAGCCTTCTTACATCTATATGTAAATTATCCCCTCGAACTAAAAAAAAGGGCTATGCTCTTATAGCTGAAACTATAAGCTTTTTCCACGAATGCATATTTGTCATTTGGTAACTGGGACGTCTTTATTTTAGGAGTATCGTGTAGGAAGTTACCAATTATACTAAATGATTGAATATTTCGTGTGTTGCAGTTGATAAACAATAATTATTCATACTTATTTCGATGTTTGAATCTCCAAACCCGCATGCACGCCGTTGCACGGTGAAACTGTTTTTCTATAATTTCATTGTGCATTTTACTATTTTCTGTTATTATTCACGAGGTTGTCCAAATCTCCAGTAAGAATATGCAGCTTGTGGCTTTCTTTCCAGATGTACATTTGAGTATACTTTTAAAGCTAATAGGGACGCATAAATTGTTTTAGAATTATATACATTTATTTCACATTCAACCCTGTTTATAGTATGCACAGGGAAACTAGTCAAAATAGATGGGATGCAGAAAGTCTGTAGGCCTACTATACGTCAGAAAGAACCATATTCGGAGAGTTTGCAATGGTTTATATGAAAAGTAAGTAGCTCGTTCTTATCCTCTTGATCACGTACACCCTCGAACAGAAGTAAATCAAGGATGGGTGAAGTCGATACATCTAGACACCTTGATTTACTTATGGTCGCTGATATGCATCATTGTCATTAGGAAATGCCAATACAATTCTCGTAATAACGAACAAGATTGAACATCTTGATTAATCACCGAGAAGAAGTCCCCTCATTGCCATAATTTAGATATACAAAACGCACTAGCGTGTCAAATTGTTGATACGAATACAGTTCTACCTAGTCATTTTTGTTCCAGATAATGCACACAGTTTGGCTATTACTGCTGTATATGCTGCCTATAAGCCCTATTGTGCATTGTGTATAGCTAATTAGTATCACAACTCGGCCAATGGAAAAAAATTTCTCTATACCTAAAATTATTTCTTTCAATTTGTACAACAAAATACAAACAGTAAAAAATTAAGATAATAGCATCGAGCTATAGGCTTACGTGCAGCTCTAATCAGTATTTATGGCTTCACCTTCATCACAAACTCCTTGGGTTATAGTAGCTGTGAAGGGTGATACTAATATCCTGCCAAGTCTGTAGGGTGTATATGTTTTGATGTATGTTGATGAGATGAGAAAGAGATTAGCTGTTCTAAATTAAAGATTATAGTTGAATATCACAAACATTGGGTGTACAATTATTATTACAGTACACAGTGAGTCCGTCATAACTGTACATATCTGTATGTATGTCTGTATATGTACATGTGTAATTCAATATAGTCGGTATAAGCACTTCTGAAGGACCATTAGTATGATTATTAGTGTCAGAAGTACATACACATTGATTCCATACATAAAGATTCAATACATTCCATTCTTTTATACTTTTGGCTGTGTGTTTTTTTCACATATGAGAAAACAAATTTTTGTAGATACAGGTTCGGGGCAGGGAAGAAATGTGGGAATAATATTAGTGATTGTATTTTGGAAGATATTTGAAAATTTTACAAGAGCGAAGAGAACTACGGCAATATTAAAAACAACATTAAGCGACTTTGAATACCCCTGCAGGTCAAACGCCCCAGCTGCCAAATGGAAAATAGGTGGATTATTAATCGTGATTTTTTTCTGAACAAAACTGCTATAGTGAAAATTAGTTCGGGGGGCCCCGGAGGGTCGCTTCCTTTGCACCTGACGGTATATTATGATCGAGTTTGACCTTATTCAAACAATTCTTTACAAGAACACAACACAACTATTTGGACAACCCTGTATTAAAACAGCACATCATTATATTGTTTAGGTTAGAATATAAATTCGGTGATGACTGGGCCAACTAAAACATTCATTTTTGCCCTATTTTTATTGATATTTCTCTCAAATTGCTGTATTTGAATTCAAATTTTGGACAACCCTGATAAAAATTATAATTATTTGCTAGGCCCACATACAATACGTATTCTTAGACAGGTTTACTGATTTTAGTAACATGAACACATTTTTAGCACTTAAAAAAAATGTTGTATATTAGCAATAATATAAAACCCAGCATTTTGGACAGCCCTTGAATTGTTTTTGCATAATTTATTTTTAAATTCAGTGGTTCTTTCATTGTATGTATAAAATAAAGCTTTAATGCGGATTATATGTCCAATCTTTAATGTTAAGTGTATAAAACAGTAAAATCGATTATTATTAATTTTGGGCACCCCTTTACAAAAGTGAAATCGCTTTTGTTTTAAAAAATCAAAAATAATGTTTTTAAATGATAATTAAAAATAATTTTGGAATTTTTATCAAAAACTTTGACCGTTATAGCAGGTCAAAGTTTCGCAACTTTTGACTTTGGACACCCTGGAGGTCAAACGCCCCAGCTGCCAAGTGGCAAACAGGTGATTATTAATCGTGATTTTTTTCTGAACAAAACTGCTATAGTGAAAATTAGTTCGAGGGGGGGGGGAGGGTCGCTTCCTGAGCACCTAATGGTCTAATGCGCTATCTGTGGCTGTACAAATCAACGTGGCCGTTTTGAACGTCTCTGATCGAGTTTTCGCAGTATTTGCTGCTTCTCGTTCGTGCTGGCCAATATGGCGGCTACTAAAACATGTAAAACTTAGAGTTTTTCGCAGTATTTACTGCTTCTCATTGGTGCTGACCAAGGAGGAAGGAATAATGTAAGGAGGCAGTGTGGCGTCGTCAAAACCATAGCCACTTTGAACGACAATGGTGGTCGGCGAAAGCCTCGAACCCAAAGCAAGGTCGTCGGTATTATTAAAGCTCTTTGTCAAAGCTATGAACATTCCAAAACAAACAAAAACGCAGCACATCAACAAAAATTACATTTCATTGCAGCTCCACCCCTTTGGTCAGAATCGGCCCAAATAGCACGAAAATATCGCACTAAAAATCGAAAAAAATCGTAAAAGTATGATATTCATGAGAAATATTTCTTCGATTATACCCAAAAACGTGGCAGGTCTAAGTTCAGGGATTTCGAAGGACCCCTTTTTTTTATCAAGATTATGCCGTTTGCCCAGTAGAGAGCGAACAACAGAAAAAAAAATTTAAAAAAAACACCCGAGCTAATTTTTCGGGGGGTCAGTGAAATTGAAGTTTTCGCTTCGCTCATCCAATAAAGGTTCTGTGAAAAAAACAATCGAATAAAACATGTAGGTGTAACAAGTCAAAAAATTGTTTTTGAAAGTCGAAAAAAATTGTAAAATTGCGATTTTTATGAGAAATAATTTTTCGGTTGCGCTCAAAAACGTGGCAGTTCTAAGTTCAGAGATTTCGAAGGCCTCCAGAAAATTTCATCGCAATTGGAGTAACGGTTTAGCCGGAATCGTGTTAACAGACACACAAAAATACAAAAAAAAGAAAAAAAGAAAAAAAAAACATTCCGGATTTTTTTCGCCAGTGTAGTGAAATGGAATCTTCGCTTCGCTCGCTACGCTCATCCAACAAGACAAGCCTGTAATATTTTGTATGAATGTTAATGGCTTGACAAGCCATTAACATTCATACAAAATATTACAAAAGAACTTTAATACAAGATAACTCATATTATACTAATTCTAAATTTTATAATGAACTCCCAGCAACTTTAAAGAACACTTCTAGCACAGATGTGCTTCTAGCATGAGCATCTTCTAAAATAAACTTGAAAATGATCGCACTGGTCTCAAATTTGGCATTTAGTGTGTGTTATATAACGAAACTAAAAGCCACGCCACGCGCTATCTGCTCCTCCCACGTAGTTTTACATCTTGTAGTTTTTCAGCGATGTTAAATGAGCTGATGTCTTGTTTAGAATACACGAATTTGCATGGGAACCAATTTTTCAGATAACTGCTGGTGCTCAAAACTTTATAAAAATCTTTAATACCGTAAGGGGGTGGGGGACTGAACCCTTCTCCAATCAGAATTCGGGTAGCATTGCCCGAGTATTTTTATTGTTGAGGCTGAGGGTCGTCCGTTCTATTATTTGTTTTAAGCTTGGCCCAACTCAAATGAGCGCTTTCAGGTGTTGATGATTTCTGCTGAACGGTTGGTAACATCATTACCAAAACTGGCATGCATGTTAATAAAGTACTTTTATATTGATATCAGCAATTGGTTGCAAAATTTGAAAATTTTCTTCTCTTTCTCGTGAACAGTATCTATTTTGCGTACTACGGTACATGAAATTTTCTTTCGAAAGTTCAAAAACTTTAAAGACGCGTTTTGTTTAATAAATAACAAGTTTTGGCACTTTCAAAATAAAATTATATGTTGTACACAAAAAAGGTACTGATCGCGAGAAAGAGCAGAAACTTCTCGAGGGAATGCTATGTTTTAAACGTGTGTAACAATTGATATATCACCAAATAAATAATATAGACCGTGTGTGCTGGCCGTGGAGCTGGCGACACTAAACCTAATGCGGAAAGGGAGCTAATGAAAGTTACATGCAAATGTATAGTCTATGTTAATATTCGTGACTACGTCGTAGATAAAGAAAAAAGGAATTAAAATTATAACATACACAAAAAACAACAATTAAAATATTATACGCTTTTCGCATTGTATATTATTGCATAAAATATGTATTTTGTATGTGTTTTAGGAAATTTTCTATAATGTGGTTAAGGAAGCAGGAATAAGAGAAAAGTTGGAAGACCAAGAGATGCTTGCTTGAACAAATTAAACAAAGCATATAGAGGACGAGCCGTGTCTCGGATAGAGATAGAATTGGGTACAGTGGCGTAACTAGGTATAATTTCGGGGGTGGGGGTAAGTTTCTGGCAGCTGGGGTCTGGGCGAAGTTTGTATTTCGTCATGTTTTGACTGAAAAACGGCAACTCAAGGTTAAAGGAATCACCGTTTTGTTTATGAAGGATACAAACTTAGTTGATTTTGGACGTAACATTTCAATTTGATTGCCCAACTAAAACCATCATGTGTATAAAGGTAAGTTAAATGCACAATAAATAGAAGCAGTTTTGAATAACTAATGAACAACCCAAAAACTAAACTAAACTTCTTGCACTCGGACCTTGAAAACGATTTTACAGCAACTATCTGTGCTCAAAAAACTTGAAAAAATGAACGGGAAGTGAACCATTTTTAGAAAATTTCAACCTACTTTTTGATGTAATGACAGATCATACGGGCAAAACATATTCGTTTCACCAATTGAGTCGAATGTATAAGTGAACTGTTGTTAACTACTGTTTCTCCTCTAAAATATGAGCCGTAAAGCAGTTTCTGGGGGGGGGGGGTTAAACCCCCTGGGGCCCTAACCCCCTTAGTTACGTCACTGATTGGGAAGATGGTGGGAAGATCGGAAGAAATGGAGAGACTTGGTAAAAAAGCAGCAGGATATGGAAGAGTTGTCAGATGAAGAGGAGGCTGAAGAAGTTGTGTCAGGTCTGGCTAACCGGCAGCTAAGAAAGCCAAAATAGCCTGAGTGAATGGAGCTACCCGCCCCCCCCCCCCCCCCCCGAACCACAAAATTATAGTGAGGACATGGGGATGGATACAAAATGGTTTATTATGATGTTATACGCTAATGTAAATTGGGACTGTGCCATTTTCTAACAACCTATACACATTCGTGTAAAACGAAACATTATAGAACAGGTATTTACCATAAAAGTTTAAAGCACTTATGGGTGGTGGTAATTAAGTGTACATTTTTTAAAATTAACAATTGCAATATTTCGAAAAAGTATTTTGAAATCTTTCTTCTTCTGGCTGGTAATAATACATTTGACAAAAAACAACAAGCACAGCTATGTGCTTAAAGTTAAATAAAGTTAATGTAAATAAGGCAAGAGATAAGAACATAATCAGTGATGTGGTATGAATTATGAAACGATAAACCAATTTAGTTTTTTGTATTATACCTAAATTGGTTTATCATCATCATACCAGTACCACACCACTGTGTAAATAACTATAATAGTTGAGGTACAGTTGACGTTATTGCTTGAAGTTCTAATGATTTTTTTGATGTAATCTAGCTGGAACAGCTGGAAATGCTTGGTGTATACTCATCGTGTTTCCTTTTGTACCAATCAGCCTCGTGGTGAATGAAACATACGTCGTGTCAAGGGTGGTTGTCAAAAAACGTTCAGCTAATTATGAAGTGCCTATTGTTAACGTTGCTTTTATGCTCTTGACTAGAACCTTTTCTCCTATGTAGATAGCTCATTGACAAGGTAGCGAGACTATGGAATTCTTTGATGATTGGTCAGGGTTGGACGCTTTTGAATAATTTGGTGATACCAAACGGAGAGCACTGATCATAGCAGGAAGTTTTCATGATGTAAATTATCACGTTGGAAGGGAAAAGGGGGTGACAACACTAATAAATCAAGCTTCTGAAAAGGTGAAGCAAAAAACATAAACGTTGAAAATGCCTATTTTATTAACAAATAAAAAGATGAACAAATCACTGAACCAAACCAAAAATCACAAAACATCAAAATCACCCAAAAATTAAGGAAATACAAAATCAGCGAACTTAAAAAAGAAAATTGAATCGTATTATCATTCTTTTTTTTCTAAGTTAAGAAAATCACTAAATTTATGTCTGAATCAAAAATCTCGAATGTAAAAAATTTAAAATTTAACAAAATCGTGAAATGAAAAAACATACCTATATCGTGCAACAAGTTGAAAAAAAAACAACAATCACAGAAACAAAAATAAAATCAATAGGCAAAACAAATTGAGAACTCGTAAAATCAAAACATAGTTGTCAATCGAAACAGGATTTTATTTAGACGTTGAAAAGTCACAAAATTTAAATACAGTGAGACATGAGTTATATTATTTAATTTCTTGTTACGTGGGATACACAATGATTAAATATAGTTTAAATGAGACAAAAAAACATGTTTTTATCAGTGAATTTCAATGCTTACGATAGATATGCTTTTTTAAATCGCTCATATACTTAGGCCGATATGGACAGTGTGGGCATTGAAGAGCTGGTTCCTTCCCGCACTCAAACTTGGCATGCCTTGTCAAGGCGCCTTTTTTCGCGTAGGATCTTTTACACGCGCTGCACTGGAACGCTGCACTAGTTTCATGAGAATAGTCTTCTGGAGCAGGATAGCAAGCCTCAAAAACACCTGAAACAAGAATAAAGATAGCATAGCAAATTCTCGACTATAGATTGTTGCGACGACCATCTTTGAACAACAAGAACAAAATAAATAAATAATAAGACAAAATAAGCACTGCCTGACCTTCAGTCATCTCTTCTTAAACCATTCCGTGGAATTCCGCGCCATTATTGTGTATATAGGTCTAATTACCCTGGTCATTATGGTGGATGGTTGATGGGAAGATGGTGTATTGTATTTATTGTTATTTACTTATTTTCCCGACCAAGGGGCGGTTTTGGTGGAGAAGAAAAAAATTGATGCTATACAAAATGTTACATTTGACGAAATTCATGCTAAGTACCTATTCAAAATGTAAATGCTTAAAACAGATCTCTAAATCATTACCTTTGCGAATATGGTAGAAATGCCGAATACAAATAAATTGGCCCTTACACTTATTTTGTTCTTATTTATATTTTTGTTTTTCTTATTGGATGAGCGAAGCGAAGACTTCAATTTCACTGACCCCCAAAAAATTTAGCTCGGGTGTGTTTTTTTTTTGTTTGTTTGTATTTTCGTCGTTTGTTCGCTCTCTACTGGGCAAACGGCATATGCAATCTTAATGAAAATTTGACAGGACCTTCGAAATCTCTGAACTTAGACTTGCTTCGTTTTTGGGTACAATCGAAGAAATATTTCTCATTAATATAGTACTTTTACGATTTTTTTCGATTTTTAGTGCGATATTTTCGTGCAATTTGGGCCAATTCTGACCAAACGGGTGGGGCTCCAACGTTCATAGTACCGATATACATGGACATTAAGGTTATGGTGATGTAGTACCTTTTGAAAGAAAAAGTTAAAAAAAAGTTAGCTAGAATCCTTAGAAATAAAGCTTTTAATATTAGATTTTTGGTTTTTTGTACGATATTTTCGTGCCATTTGGGCCAATTCTGACCAAACGGGTGGGCTACAACGTTCATATTATACATGGACATTAGGTTGTGGTGATGTGGTACCTTTTGAAAGAAAAAGTTGAAAAAGTTTGCCAGAATACATAGAAATAAAGCTTTTAATATAAGTTTTTTAGGGTAAATAATGCCAATTGACCAGAAACGAAAGGCAACTTGACAACATTCACCTACAATGCGTAGGCAGCAAAACAAAGCACTTGCAAAAGTAAAGATATCCCACACAAACTAAAAACTATAAAAGCTCATCCATCAACGCGGCGGGACTTTAGCGTTTTCCTATTTAAATAATAATTAAGTAACTGTCTCCGACACACCCACCACAGTAGAACATGGAAGTTTCGCTTGTTTGCATTTGCACCGGTGTCCCCGTTCTTGGTGCGGTACATTTGAAGCAAAGTGCACCTGCAGTGCGATCATGTAAAACTCCAGAGATAACGATAGAAAACGATTTCTATCGTTATCTCTAGCTACAATAGATAACTTTTGCGATCACGTAACTACATAGCTAACGTTCTCTATAGAAAGCGATTTCTACTAGAAAACTTCTTTATCGACGTACGATAATAATTATCGACGTACATATTATTGTACGTCGATAAATTATCGTACCTTCACAGCCATGTTTACAGCGTTAAATCGCAAATAAAAATCATTGCAAGGCAGTGAAAAAATGAAAAAAGCGGTAAATTCAAATACGTACCAACATGACGTAAATTCATATCGTAGCCTACGTAATAAAATGATAAAAATATAATAATAATAATAATAATAATAATAATAATAATAATAATAATAATAATAATAATAATAATAATAATAATAACTATAAATAATAAATTTAAAAAATAGTAAAAAAAATGTCTGTGTATTATTTATTAATTCATTGCATAATAGTAGCCTTGGTTACAATTTACAAGCCAACTGATTTTTCAAGTTTTATACAATCCCTGACCATCCAGAGAAAAGCTTTATTATTATTAGGTATGTTTAATTGGATGTAGAAAGACAGTAGGTCTTCTTGCACAACCCTATGTTTTGTATGCAAAGTTCATACTTCGATTTCCAAGGCAAAATTACAATTGCCATCCCTTACAGCCTACAAACATTGTAGAAAAGACTTCCCTTGCAGATATGTTGATTGGCTATGTTTCTATTAGCCCACCATTTGGGAAGGTATACTAGGAAGGATAAAGTGAACACAGATAGTGTAGGCCTAAGTTAACAAATAAGCAGCTACCAGTGGTGTCAAACTGTTTTCAAATATCAGGATTCAGCATTTGTATGGGTAATGGCACTTTCTCAGACAAACTACACTAATTGTTTTCCAATAAGCAAGCATAAAAGTGTAAAATAAAAAACTTGTCTTATTATAGGTACTTTTTATAAGGGAAATGTTGAAACTAATTCTACAGAAACAAGGCATTTTTGTTTACAATTCAAAATAATTAGCATGTGTGTGTGTCACATGAACACATCTACACAAGTGCCTCAGACTGTATAAATATAATGCCTCTTCTATTATCATTTAGGCCCTACACAGACAATTTTGAATTTTGTGTAGTGTTTTACTGAAATGCAATTAAATTTGGTTAGAAATTACATCTTTATATAATTTTGGCTTCACTCCTTGTGAAGGACAGAATTTACATTTTTAAATCTAGGGGAGAGGTGTTTTTAAATACATATTTTAATATCCTATTGATTAATGTGGTAGCCATACTAAAAGAAGATCAATATGGTTGTAGAGGAAGTAGGAGCAAAATGTCAATGATGCAGATTTATTAGAAATGTGGTAGGCCTACATAACTAGCTACTATTTTGAGGTCTAGAGAATAATTGTGCTTATATTTTATAGTTTATAAGCATGGACCTCTTGCAGGCATACTACAAAGTCAAAATCAAATAGTGTCTTTGTTAAAATCAATACAATGTTTCTGTTTTAATACAATAATATTAAAAAATACATCCAAGCAAAAATATAAGTAGGGCCTACCTAATACAGTAGGCCTACCTAGGTACCGTCTACTGTAGATAGCTGTCAAGCCTATACTTACTGTACATAGGCCTAGGTGGGTACATATTTTAAAGAAATGTTACTACACAAAGGACTAAACATTACAAACTACATAGTGCTTGAAAAGTTGAAAGCTGCATTCTTTAGCACCATTCACTCAGTGTTTTCTCGCCAATCACCTATGGTACCTTGTTTAGCATTAAATATGGAAGGTACAAGTTAAGTTACCAAGTATTCAGATTTTAAATAGTTGGAAATAAATTGAAAAATTAAATCATTTATCTCAGCCGGGTATCGAACCTGGGTCTGTCATATTGGTCTTGAATTACATGTACGTGATTCAGTGTTTTGTTGATTGAGTAGGTAGAGATTCTTTTATGTGTACCGGTAACAGAGAATAGCTGTCCGTAGTGGATCATAAGGTTTGCGTGCAGGTCCGAAGTTTGATCCTTGCTCACGGCCTGGGGTTTGGTCGAACTAATGTAACTGTAGGGCAAGGCTTGGGATAAGTTCTCCGAGCAAGATAAGGGCCTACAGACTAGGGGGCACTGTAGACTAGCTTAGACAAGTGATGAGTTAGCTAGGCTAGCCTATGCTAGGCCAATCCTTCTCAGGTTGACAAATGACATGCACTATCCTATCGCATTCATCACAAAGCATATATCGCAATATGAGAACAGCACCTAGCTGGTCTTACATAGGGATGAACATGAAATTAACTGCGGGTCAAATGCCATTGTGTAGGCCCTAGACCCATCCCCCCATTATGTGTGTCGGCATAGCTTACACCAAGCCCTAGAACCGAATACTAATGCGAAAAGTAAGGTTAGAGGAGCTCTGCGATCTAGGCTAAGCATCAAAGCCTACTGTACTATTCTATACTACTACTCCTACCTGCCGGGCTTAAATTGACTAGGCCTAACACTTGTGATATGACTAGTCGTAATTGGCCCTACAGAAAAATAATAGGGACTTACTACGCCTGGGCCCTAGGCCCCTAGCGCAGTGTTTGACAGGACTGTCACCCACCAATGTAAAGAAGGTTAGGTTGTTATGCAGGCCAACATGTAGGCCTACACGGCTGACGGCTGGAAACTCGGAAGGCTGTAGCAGCTGTGCCAAGAGGAGGCAAATTCAAAATAGTCTCTTATGAATTACATATTTTCGTACGGCCGTATGGATGCCGGCTACACGGTGGACTAGAGTCCTTGTAATCTAGCCTTCATGGTAAGCTTACGCACAGTATGGGCTAGGCCTTACATACGCCTACGACAAACTGAGCAATTTGAAGATTATTTGATAAAGTTATTGAACCTAGATAGTTTATTATTGTTCTGCATACCTTGTTATGTGATCTACGTGTAACAAATAACATCTAAAGTGCATCATTTTATTGTTATTAAATATAAAAGAGCTGAGGCGGTATTGATATGAAACAAGTCCGCCATTTGTAATTTGAGCTTTCTATAGGTGACAACTCGTAACGCGATCTCCTTTGCTCACGCTAAATATTTGTCACTGTAGTTATCGTTGTCTATAGAGAAGTGATGTCACGAGTTACGTGGTCGGACTTTAGGATAGTTGTCACAGAATTGAGATAACGATAGAGAGCTCATGAGCTTTCTATAGATATCGATTTCTACAAGCTTACATGATCGCACTGCTGGTAGATTAGATAATATGTCCAACCCCAGCCGGTTGGTGAATGTAGCTCAGGAATTCGATGATCAATCCGTCCCTACACATGGCCCCGCACGTTTTACATGCTGTTTTCAATGAATGATCTGTACTTGTATTAAACAGCTTCTTTCTTACTGTCTTACTTTGCCGATATCATAGTTAACTGGATCAATCGCACGACGAATGGCCATAAGCAGAACCTTCTACTTCTACAAGGGGGAAGCAAACAACGGGGAACTTTCTTCCTGCCTCTTCACTGTTTACTAACAAGAGGTCTTGCCCGGATTCGTTCTTTCAGCAAGACTTTCCTCCATCACCCTCCCCCATTGCTGTTCGCTCTGCTGACTGATACCGCAGGTTTTGTCACGAAAGTGGAAGTATAGGGCTCTACAGTTGCACTATATATATATATATATTATATATATATATATATATATATTTCTCGAAGAATAACTGACGAAGAACATTTAGACGAAGAAGGCAAGATTCTACGTGAGGCACTGCTCAGTAACGGGATTCCTAACCGGTTGTTCCACAAGGCTTGGAAAAGAAGAACAGAGCAGAAGAAACTCAAGTCGATCCAGTAGACAAACCAAGAGCCACTGCATATTTGCCATATGTTCGAGGGACCACCGACCGAATTGGCAAACTACTGGCTATTGAAAACATCAAGACGGTCTTTTCGACAGATAGAACCTTAGGCGAAATGATTGGTAGCCACAAAGACAAGATTCATTTGGAGGGTTGGGGCGTCTACGAGATTCCGTGTGGAGACTGTTCGCAGACATATGTTGGACAAACTGGTCGAAATATGTCGATGCGTCTACAGGAACATAAACTCGCCGTCAACAAGATGGAAACAACATCTGCTTTGGCACAACATGTCAAGAAGGAGGGTCATTCCATTGATTTTGACGGAATGAGGCCTCTTGCCATGGTAAGCCATCTATCTAGTCGAATCGTCAGAGAGGCAGTGGAAATTGAGAAGCGCCCACTCAATCTTAACAAACGAGACGATGGCAAGCGTTTGGCTCAATCGTGGAAGCCTGCTTTGATTGCGACGGTTAGTCAAAGAAAGCGGTATAGCGGCCGATAGAGTGCCTGCAGTTCTAGACGAACGTGGGACGGACCCAACCATCTTGTCTAGAAATTTGGAATCCAGCAGAATAACTAGAAGTCATACTGCAGCTCTTGAAAAGTATGAGACTGAGCCGCCTATGGTACCAAGACATGAAGACAGCGATAGGCCTGCTAGAATGGTCACAAGAAGTCACACTCACAATGCAACCAAGTGATTTGATTTTAGGTTCACTGCAATTGGATCTTTGTAATTTCTATGTTTGCAAGGTAGTGTGTTTTTCGTTTCTATTTGTTATTTTTATAATGCTGTTGTTGTTTTATTGAATTTTTGTTTTACCCTTCCTTGAAAATGGAAACATAGTTTTTCTGAAACGTTGGGATTAAAAGTTATTTTCTATAATACTGTGCGTGATTATTTACCGTAAAGATACTTAAAACATTAACCATGGATCACGAAAGCTTAAGACAAAACATATATATATATAATTTTTTTTTTAAAAATTGTGTTTCACAATTTCGATTTTGGAAAAAGGCCAAAATTGAGTATATTTGTGATTTTTTCTGATTGATTAAGATGATATTTTAGAAATCTACGACCGTAGGGCTATACATGCTTTATTGACAAATTTGCAACGTTTTATATACGTTGTATTATGCTTCTTGGCCGAGTGAACAGCTATGTGCCAACAGACAAATGTGTCTACGTCCCATTCCCTGCTAATCTAAGGGCTACTTTACTACATTGCTGTGAGAAATTGAAGAACTAATTATTGTATATTGCTCAATGGTGCATGAATAATGAGCGATGGGAAGCTGAGTCATGCTGTGTAAACCCGTTTTACACAACATGTAAACTAGTCGCTATTTTCTACATGGACTGATAAGAATAAAATATAAAGAAGATAATCAAATCAAATAATAATCACTTTTTGCAATTGTACATCCAAATTTAGTACATTATTTTTGCAATAATAATTGCAAACAACTTGATTAATCTCAAATATTAAAATTCTGTATCAATAAATTTGAAAGTGTAATCTAAAACTATAGTAATATTCTGGAGTATAGGGCAACATACTGTGTAGGTATAGGCGAACAAATTGTGAAAGTAGGAAATATGGTAATCTTTGGTTCAGGTACTAATCGTCAATGTTATGTCGAGTATTTGTAAATAAAAATTAAAGAGATGTGGTGTAATATGTTTGCTAGCAAACTAGTTATTTTATTAGCCGTCGAAGAGCAACATCGATGGGTCAGTTGCAAAAAGTGATCGACTGGAATCGTTAAGGCTATTCGACCGCGTTTTTCTATTTTCCAAAATATGCTACCAAGTCAAAACATAGTTAATGGCTTTGAAACCTGGCTATTTAAGAGTTTAAAAAAAAAAATTTCAAATTTTTCTGATCCGGTACACGGCCAGTATAGCCACCTCAAAATAATTTCAAACTTCAATTCGCTAAGGCAAACCATTCAACGTAGGGTGTTATGTTTTTGTGACATTAATTTTCAACTGCTTTTCTATAAGCTGATTGAGAGATTTTTTTTAACAATTGTCTTTCCTGCGAATTTTTTCGTTTGGCTTTATTTTTTACCGATTTGTACCGCGAAACGAAAAAATTCGCACACGCTAAATTATTTGAGTGGTTTGTTTCACTCAATACGCTGAGCGGATGGTCACTTCACTCGTTTTGAGTGTTCGTCACTCAATTTTAACTGGAATTGTCACTCGATGTATTGGGTGATCATTATTTCGCTCAAATGTGCTGAGTGACCATGTGACACCATCTTTAGTTAGCGATGTTTAGTCAATAGTGAGCGATGCATAAAGCTTGTTCAAGGGATTAGTGTTGAGATTGATCTAAGCGATGAATGGGGCTTCTCCTTATTGTATGTCTACTGTATTGTCCTGATCGGTGCCAAGTCTAGGGGATGAATAGCAGAGATTTTACCGGCGACGTTTCAAACATGTCACTGGTAATAATTGCTTGTCATGTACTCATGACAAAGAACGAGGTAGGGCATTCCAATATATATCAACGGTCCTCTGAACACGTCCAGCATCTTCGAAACCAACTAACTCGTCAGTGTCTGTTAGTTCGTGACCGTGTGCGCATTGCCATTTGCCAGTGTAAGTCTTCAAGGAAAAATAGTTATTACCGGTGTAGTGATGAAGTGTGCAACGTTCTAATTGGAAGGGCATTTCTGCGGAAAACGCCGAAAAGTAAAAGGTAGGGCCTAAATGTCGACATCTGTTGTACTTCTATATGCACGAATAGTTCATTGTGTTTTCATTGTTTTAGTTGAAAACAACATTATATATCCTGTGTAGGCCTAGATAAAACTTAATGGAAATTATTATATGCATGCCTTTCATGGGCGTCCACAGTGAAGAGAGAGAACGCAGTCGTCCATCTACATATCAATGTGATGTTTGCATACAGCTGCTATAATACTATTTTGTAGTTTTATGATATTGACCTATTAACATGAGTTGAAAATAACATAATATATCATGTGTACCTATATGCAATACGTATACTGAATTTAAATGCTACTTGAGCGATTTATCTCCCTTTCCTTCCCTCCCACCGCTACTTTTTGATTGAATTGCGATATTTTTTTAGGGAAGTTAGTTTGTCTCAATTTTGAGTGATTTTCGCTTCTATTTGAGTTATTAATAGCCTAAATAGAGAGTATCTTTGAAGCCAAAATATCGCTATTATTTGAGTGAATTTCGATCTTTTATAAGCGATTATCACCCTTATTTCAGAGTGAAAATTTCGCTCTATAATTGAGTGGAATTATTTCACTCAATTCTAGGAGTGGTGGTCACTCAGGAAGAGTGGTGCAAATACAAGCTAAAAAAGGAGCGAAATTTCACTCGATTTGAGTGTTTTTCCGCTCTTTTAATTTAGAGTGCAGGAAAGACAATTGTTAATTAGAAGAAATCTTTTTTCTCTCAGTCAGTCTATAGAAAACCAGTTGAAAATTAACGTCACAAAAACACAACACCCTACGTTGAATGGTGTGCCCTGGCGAATTGAAGTTTGAAATTATTTTTAGGTGGCTATATTGGCCGTGTACTGGATCAGAAAAATTTTGAAAAATATTTTTTTGATTTTCTAAAATAGCCAGGTTTCAAAGCCATTAACTATGTTTTGACTTGGTAGCATATTTTGGAAAATAGAAAAACGCGGTCGAATAGCCTTCCGTCCATAAATAGATCAATCCAATGATTAAGGATTTCGTTTCTTTATGAATTGTACGACGTTGTCACAATTACTGTATACAATGGTGGCAGGAACGAGCAACACTATGGTGGCAGGAACGAGCAACACTATGGTGGCAGGAACGAGCAACACTATGGTGGCAGGAACGAGCAACACTATGGTGGCAGGAACGAGCAACACTATGGTGGCAGGAACGAGCAATAATAACGTTTGACGGAGATCTCGTGACACTATCTTCCATAACATACCAATACCAATACAATGATGCAATAAAACGTCGTCAAGGTGGGAAGCTGGAACGAGTATTGAGATGCGCATGGCCAGACACAATGTGTGGCCTAGAGAGGTATACCATTCGCCTAGGAGAGGGACATTGAAATCAGGCACAGTAAACAATGTTATACGTGTTCGGTTTATTAGATGAGGTAAAATTATAAATCATGAAATTGTCATGTAGGTTTTAAGTCATTTGTCGAGAGAACATAGTTATCTTCTGCAGCCAGTGGGCTGGCATCCGATTGATAAACTTTGCTTGGCTGTCAAGTAAGGATGTGTACGCTCTTCGATACAAAAGCAAACTTTCTAAAGTATGGCCGATTAATAAGAAAAACGTATTAAAAATAGACGGTTTTGCTTTTTCAAAATCCCAAAAACATATTAAGAAGTAGCTAAATAAAGAAGTATGACTTTTGACTATAAGTTGACTATTTACGCCTCCGTGGCATCCATTTAATATTAAATATCAATCATAATATGCTTATTGCCAATTGGTCTCAGAAAATGCTTCTAAAAAGAACACTGTCAGAGTTGTATCCAGCTTATTTTGAGTAAACAAAACCTAATGTTAAAGAGTGTTCATGTGATCATGTACACTCCCATTTCAAGTTATTGTTACGTTACTATTTACTAAATCAAAATCAAAATTCTCCATGTGAGGTATACGCTTTACAAAAATAATTAAATTACAGAACCTCATAGCACTCATAGGCCCTACTAGAGCAAATGAAATTTATAACTATAGAACGATATCACTAATTATCACCAGCGATCGTCAACAAACATTGTAAATATAATGAAGAAAATAACAACTATCATATATTTTGTCATGGTTGTAATTTGCTATTACATTAACACAAAAACTTTGAATTTCGAAGAAAACGGCTCTTCGTCCTCATCTTAAACGTCATAAACGTCTAATGCAGGAGTCTCGTGTTTGTTAAAGATGTGTTGCTTCAAGTTGCTCTTGTGTTTGGTGCGGAAATAGCAGTGAGGACATTGGAAGCTCGCCTCTTTCCCACACTCGTAGTTCAAGTGGCGAGTCAGGTGCCCCTTCTGGATGTACTTTCTGTCGCACGCTGGACAATGATGGTAGACAATGGTCTTTGACGCTCGAATGTAACATTCTGAAACAATACAAGGGGAAGGCTATTGATAAGTCTACACTCCAACCACAATAGGGGCCCCACTAGCTAAGATTCAACTATTCCCCCCCCCCCCCCCTATTTGATGTAATATTTTCAATCATAAAAGTGAGATGAGCTGTTTTCAGTAAAATTTTGTCTGGAAAATGGGATATATGACGTAAATAGCTAGCTTAAACAACCAATGCTCTAATGAGCAAATGAACCTCTTTTGCACAGAAATGTATGTGTCTTTAACTGGAATTCTAGTTCGCATGCAACATGCAACATAGGCCTACATATTTTTAATGCATTAATAACATTTAAGAATATCTTTGAATAGATGTTTAATTTCAAAAAAACACAATAACAAAACAACAATAATGTTGGATTTCCGACATGGGGGAGTCGAAGCGCGCAGACCTCCATGTCAGACCGATGCAAATACACCAGTTAGAATACATTTCGATGCATCTTTCATTTATTTAATTTATTTTCGGTCCAATGACATGTAGACTGTAGAGTGATTACAACTGTTTTGCTAGGAAATGACGTTACGTAGTTTGAAAGTGAAGGTGCAAGAAGCGAAATTACCAGACAAAATACTTTGAAACCTTCTAGAAATTAAACAATTTGCTTCAGATTTCCTGGCCGTTGCAGACGATTGTTGTCTTATTTCATTGTGATAGCACACAATTTAATAATACTAGGAAAACGCTTAAGTCCCGCCGCGTTGTTGGATGAGCGTAATTGGTGCATTGAGCTGCCATGTGTTATGCGGATTTTCTGTTGTTCTGTGAAAAAATCATTACTAAGTTGAAGATTTTTTTTTAAATTAAATTAAATTAAATGAAAAATTAACTTAAATTTTAAATTTTTTAATTAATTGTAATTTTAAAAAAGAAAAAAATCGTAATATTGAAATTTTCATAAGAAATAATTATTCAATTGCGCACAAATTTTACACAAATATATGAATTTATAAAATTAAGGTTCTGTGAAAAAATTATTGCAATAGGATAAAGCATATAGGTGTTATAAGTCAAAGAATTGTTTTAAAAAAGAAAAAAAAACGTAAAATTTCGATTTTCATGAGAAATAATTTTTCGATTACGCTCAAATTTCGCACGAATATCTTAATTCATGAAATTAAGGTTCTGTGAAAAAATCATTACAATCGGTTAAAGCATGTAGGTGTTATAAGTCGAAGAAAGTTTTTAAAAATCGAAAAAAATCGTAAAATTGCGTTTTTTATGAGAAAAAATTTCCCGATTGCGCCCAAAAACGTGGCAGTTCTAAGTTCAGAGATTTCGAAGGCTTCCATGAAATTTCATCGCAATCGGAGTATCGGTTTAGCCGGAATCGTGTTAACAGACACACAAAAATACAGAAAGAAAGAAAAAAAAAACATTCCGGATTTTTTTCTCCAGTGTAGTGAAATGGAATCTTCGCTTCGCTCGCTACGCTCGCTACGCTCATCCAAAAACCCACATCCCTATTAACCAGTTAGCATACCTACTCAGTACTCAATAACATAATACATATCACACAAGTAATCTAGGTCTGTAAATCTATCACCAATGTTTAATCACTATATAACAGTACAGTGCTGCGAGAATTAAAAATTGCCGTCATTATTATCAAATAATAATAATAAAACCTTGCTGCGACACGTTTGGGAATGTGTTCAAAACTCATATTTCAAATGTAAAACATACAAACAACAAAACCAAAATAAAAAGTTCGTGTTCAGTTGACAGATACCAATTTACAATAAAATTTACAATAAAACCAATTTACAATAAAATAATATGATAAAGTTGTTCCAAAGCAACCGTGTCGATGGTGATGTCATTGGTCTATCAAGCTTGGCTAATCAGTGGGCCCCAATTTAAAATAGCGACCGGTGATTGGTCACGACTCACCCGTCGAGCCAGCGGCATCGGCAATGTTGCTTCGGTAGTTCAAAGAATTGATCTGCACTGGTGGATTAAGTAAAGCCTGAATTAGACGGTTCAATGTTATCGTTCAAGGTTGATTGAATTCAAGGACAAAAAACCGTCAAAATGTCGAAAAAAAATAGAATACATCAATACCTCTTTTATACTGATTATATCTTGTTCTTGAATGTAAATAAACATAACTCTTAATTTTTAGCAAACCACAGCTTCAGAGCGGTTGAAATAAGTTGAGATACGTGGGGAATGTAAATAAACAACACTCTTAATTATTAGCAAACCACAATGTATTTATCACACAAAAGTACACTACAAATTTACGCAATGGATAAGAGACGGAATAACTAAGAAAAGGCAGTTTGGTAATAGGTGTAGGCATTTACATAATATGGACACATAGTAGGTCTATTACTAATACCCAAAGATAAGCTATTGTTAGGAATGTAAAGTTCCAGTCAACGTTACGCCTCCATTGTCCTACTTGTCGGGCTCAGCGTTTCCTCCTCCTCGACATCCTTCTCTTTCTTCCACACATTTCTGACTCGTATCACTCGAGCAATTTTGTTCTTCAACATCCTTTTCAAACGATTTCCTCTACTATTCATGGAATTCTGTCCCCCTTCCCCCAACTACCAAGCTACTTATGTAAGTTTAAAATTAATTAAAATAAATAATTATCATACACTACACTAATTTTATGTTCACTGCGCGCAAGTATTTGTTGACTATGCATCGACGGTATTAGAACCATTCCTAAACTCTACAATCTAGTACTAGCGTGGAAGGGAAAACAAACTACATGAAGACGCATCGTGCATGTACTGACAGAATTAAATAGTTACACAAATTACTATATCATACTACAAAACTCTCGTTGAAATCGTCCGCTTATCGATTTTATAATTACGTTTTTTTAATTTTTTTTTACCGAGAAAGTTTGGGGCAAATGTTGAAACAGAATTGTCCAGAGTTATAATAATAGAAGCGACTCCCAGTTAGCATTTCGTTTGCTATAACCGAGGCTCAAGTATAGGCTTAAACTCATAACAGATCTATATCGAGCTATGTAAAAGTTCAACATTTCGCACAAAGAGCGGACTATCTCCCTCTTCTTCTGTTGGATATCCCACTCCTTATCAGCTCAGTGCAATACTGAGACATCTCACACAAATAGCAAAATGAGTTATTTACATGGAGAATCCAGATATTTTCACTATGCTAACATTTAGCAGTTCTGTAATTCGATATGGAACCCATCCATTTAGTCAACAATCATTTACATACTTAGC